>JAEIIL010024543.1:0-24661 GCA_018905715.1 Drosophila lini | reverse complement strand
GCGTCTTGCGTTATTGCGTTAATTTCGATTTCGATAGGTAACTCAGGTCGGTGTAAATATACTATAAAATTATTTAGAAGTACATATGTACATATATGAGTAAAAGCCAATCTCCCGAGTGCCCTTACTGTCTACAGAATCATCCGTTAAAGAAAAAGATTGTATTTGTTAAAGGATAAGTGTCCCGAGGTACTCAGGTGTTTTTGTTTTTAACATTTCTTTCCTGATTTTTTCTTAAAGTTGGAAGCAAAAATATCGATTTTTGACTACAAAATTAAGTTACTTTGCTGAATAAATTAAATAATAAAATTTAAAAAAAAGACAATTTTAAACCTTTGAAAAATTGCTTACGTTCTTTAGTATTTAGACGTATTCTTTAATTTTTTTGTATATTAATATGTTAATTATTCCCCTAATTAACATAACCCCTTACAAATGAAAATTAATTAATATCAACTCGATTTCAACACTCCTCTGCTTACCCACACTATTTGTTGGATAGCCTTGTTATATTAAATGCTTGTTGATGTCATTACACATCGACGGCGGAGGAAGTGCTTGTTCGTATTCCCAGCTGTAACTATGACCAAACTGGTGGCCACCACCGATCCAACATCGATCCGCGCTAATTGTCATTAATCAGAGGCGTTTGCTGTGGGTAAGTTTGGTGTGTGCTGTGCCCCCCCCATTCCGTTCCCTTTCCCGCACCATCAGCTGACATCTCCATTTGGCCGGCAATTATCTGGTGCAGTGCAGCCGCAGTTTAAAGATCTGCCCCCGGCGGCTAAGTTAGACACAAGCTCCGCTCCAGACCGCAGACCCAGACCCTTGCCTCCCAGCAGCCACAATTCCCAACCACTCGACCACATGACATGCGAAGCGGTTCCAATTTATCGCCAGCGGCGGCAGTACCGAGAATGCTTGGCAGTCATTGGAAAAGCGATTCAACAAAATTTAAAACAATTTAGCTTATGTCACGTCTGCTCAGTGTCAAAGGGGCTGTGGAAAAGGGTGGGGAAAAGCGATGGGGGGAAATCGGGGCCAAAGGGGGGGCTGCCCAGGCGGCTAGAAGCGAAGAGTTTTCAAGCGCTTAGAACAAAGCGCCACAAATTGTATTGTGTCACGCTCGATCTGTGGCCATGTGAACGGGATATAAGCCCCACATATTCCATATATTTACTACAATATATATGTATGTATGTACATATATCTTTATGAGTGCAGTCGTGGTAGTGCTTCTCTAGATATGACTCGGGCATATAGAGTCATGTCCAAGCTATTTATACATTTATTCATTTAGTTGGCCTGTTTTAATTATAATTAACGCCGCTTTGTGAATTTAACAGCAGAAGACGAATCAGCCGTATCGCTAACGTTCTAACCCAATGGAAAATACATAGATGTTTTGGATTGTCGTTTAGAATATCTGAAAGTAGTTAACATTTAGTTTATTTAAGTTTAGTTTAGGTTATACAATGGAAAATAGTTCTTTCGGTTTGTCGTTTGGAATATCTGAAAATTGTTTAAATATGGGTTACTCTATATATGTACATGGTTATACAATATGAACTCATTTGTATCTATGATCACGCACATGAAACACTTGAATATCATGCCAAAAGCCTATTAAGACTGACACCAAATGAAAATACAATTGTTGTCTGTTATTATAATATACTATATTTATAAATACATTTCGATGTTTTAATTCCCAGAATCATGAATTTTAACAAAAACCAGTAGGAAAGATAGAATCTTTTCCGTTGGAGTCACCTTATTCTAAAACCAAGGTTTCACACTCGTCTAAAACTGAGCGAGATAGCAATATTAGAGTTATTTTTTAATAAATTCCATGAGTATTGTTTGATTGTAATGTAATTTTTAAAAGTACATTCGGACAAATTGGTATTTATGTAATTATTATATTAAATCTTAACAAATAAATAAAGAAAAAAATATTAAAATAAATACCCTTATTTTAAATTATAGAATCAAGAATAATAGCCTTACCCAAGCTAAATAAGATATTTATAAAACCCAAAATACCACTTAAAAGTCTCCCCATTTTGTTAGCTGGAACTGATTGCCAACCGTGAATATGGGCTTTATGCCAATCGGATGACGTGCTGAGAGGCTCCGAGCCTCCAGGCTCAGGTTGTCAATCAGGTTGTCGCACACACACACCTCCCGAGCGGCGCCTTAATAATTGATCCCGCCTGCAGCTGGAGGAGGACTGAATGGCTAGATGGATGACTGGATGACTGGCTGGATGGTGATGTTGACAATGATGACGATGATGGCAGTTGAGTGGGACGGATGGCATGGCAGTGTACGGATGATGTTGGATGGTGGCGCTGACAGGCACCAAAAGCAAACGCAAACTCTCCAGCGAGCTCCAACTCCAACTGGGCCATGGCGTGAGGCGAACGCATCAGAGCGGAGACCGAGCTGGAGCCCAAAGGAAGCGTGTGAAATCCCATTTGGCTAATGGCCAACGGCGTTGGCAGGAAAATCAACCTGTTTCGGGGCACCTTTGCTTTTACAGTACAGCTAAAGGGGAAACTGGGAAAACTCGCTTCCATTTTCAACGGCAACATGGCGAATGTGGGCCAACCAGCAGCGAGTGGGAAAACGGGTTTTTCATTCGGGTTCTGCACTGTTTTTTCTACTTTTTTTTTTCTTGTTTTTGGCGACTCGCTGACACGCTGGCCTCCTTTTTCTCGCTTCCAGCTGGCACTCCTCTAGTTTTTCCACTTGCTGTTTGCTGTGCGATACGGGTTTTCCTCATTTTTCCTGCAGCAGGATCGCAGGGCGCCAGGAAAATCAAATGTAATGGCTTTCCTTGGGCTTCCAGGCGAACTTTTCCAGGGGGTGGCTCCCTGGCTCAACAGGGTGTGTCGGGGTCACCTTTGTTGCCTTTTTCGGGGGTGGTTCCCCCGGCCATCATAAAACGAGGCGCCAAAGCTTGGGGTTTTTTGCTTTGGGGGAGGTGGCCCTGCGATGATGATATCAGAATGGGGGAGCGGGGATGTTTTTCCTTTCCTTCTTCCTACTCAGATTACCTCGCCTCGTCTCCTCGTTGGCAAAATAATCATAATCAAGGGAGAGTGCCTTGCCGCCCCCGCTGGAAATCAATATTGCTCATACGCCACGTGAGCCCCGCACCAAGAACTTAATTAAAAGTGATTCACCCCAAAAAAAAGGCAAACCCACACTCGCATTGCATGCATCAACATAAATCTGTGTGTGCCGCGAATCCTATGCAAATCCTACGCGAATGTTGAATGTTTCTTCTTGGATGACCCACATCGCCGCGCGATTTGAAATTCCAATTTCGACGCGCGAGTTCATCGGGAGTTCAACAAACTACACACCAGCAACAAAAGACACAAGACCAGCCAAGACAACAAAAAAAAAAAAAGGGCAAACTCACAGAAATTTATGCTCAGCGGCGGAGAGCCCACGACAAAGGGAAGCTCATATTTATGGATGGCCTTTCGGGTTGAAAGTATCTTGAATAATGCGAGGAGGAGGCAAATGGCATCGGGAGCAAGTCGAGATTGAGGAAAGGAATTCCCATCCACTAACTTATTTCATTTCCGATATTCAGCAAGTTCTGCTCTCGGAAATATGAATAGCAAAGTGCCAAGGTACCTGGTGCATTTGTCCTTGTCAGAAATCAATGTCATCTGGGATTTAATACGAATTGGAATTTCATTTTGATTTAAGATGACTTTCAATTAGTATCCTCTTCAATAGAATTCCCTTCTGAAATGGTAATGGAAATGAAAATTTTTAATTATTAAGTTTCAGATTCCTGAAAGCAAGAACCGCCCTCAAAAATGTGAATAACAAAGGCTAATGTACATTTGTCCTTGTAAGAAATCAATGTCAACAAGTATGAATAATCTATACAAAGATGTTTTATTTATGCGAATTTCACTTTGATTTAAGGTGACTTTCAATTAGTAAAGTTTTCAGAAATAAGACGTACTCGCTGCTCTTCCAGGATGTAACGAATCCTTACTGAAACGTTAAGTTTATGGTAAGACCTCTTCCCTTGAGCAATTTTAGATTATTAAGTTTTAGATTCCTGAAAGCGAGAATAATATAAAACTTTGTAAAGTACATTTTTCAGACATCGATGTCATCAGGGATTTATTGCATATACCAGCTAAATTGTTATTGAAACAAAGGATTAAGAATTTCACTTGGTTTTAAGGTGACTTTTAATTAGTAAAAATTTCAGCAACAAAACGTAAGTGTAACTCTTCCAGTACCAAGCGAATCCCTACTGAAATTCTAAGTAAAGTTTATGGGTAAGACCTCTTCCTTAGACCATTTTTTAATTATTTAGTTTTAAATCCCTGAAATAACACCGCTTTGTGTCCATAATAACATGTGTTGAGTGGGCGTGTTGGTTCTGTTGCCCACTCAATTAAGGAAATTCAATAATCCTGTCATTAAACACCTGACCAGGTGGCGTGACCTCCGTGGGGAAAACAATTATTAAACAATTAGTAGAAGCTCCTCATTACAGCTGCTCCTATATAAAAGGGTAGCTCTTGTTCCCAAAGAAACGACATGTATCCGCGATTTCTAGACCGCAACTATCCCTTGGCGAAGCATCTGTTCTTCGTGACCAGATACTCCTTCAGTTTGCTGGGCCTGAGCTTTGGCCAGAAACTGTCATGGTGGCAACTGATCTGGTTGATCTTCAACTTTGTGAATCTGGCGCACTGCTGTCAGGCGGAGTTTGTCTTTGGCTGGAGCCACCTGCGTTCCAGTCCTGTGGATGCAATGGATGCCTTCTGCCCGCTGGCCTGCAGCCTGACCACGCTCTTTAAGCTGGGCTGGATGTGGTGGCGATGTCAGGAGGTGGCTGCCCTGATGGAACGCATCCGTCAGCTAATCGAAGAGCAGGAGAAGAGGCTGGACGAGCGACGAGATTTAGCCCAGAGGAGCTGCTTTGTGATGGCCACTAGGTGTGGAATGTTGGTTTTCACAATGGGCAGCATCACCACAGGGGCTTTTGTTTTGCGTTCCCTTTGGGAGATGTATGCACGTCGCATGCAGGAGTTCAAGTTTGATATGCCCTTTCGAATGCTGTGGGTTTGGATTTTTATTATAAATTTTAAGATCTTAAATAAGTGCAGTTTTTGAATGTTATTTAGGTTTCCGGATTTTGCCCATCGAATGCCTTGGTTTTGGTTTTTCTATCTCTACTCCACCTGGAGTGGTCAGGTCACTGTGTATGCCTTTGCCGGCACCGATGGTTTCTTCTTTGGCTTTACCCTCTATGTGGCCTTTCTGCTGCAGGCTTTGCAATGGGATGTCCAGGATACCCTTAGGCCCATTGAAGGTGAACACTTTTTAATTTAAATGGAGATTAAGAAGCTTTTAAAGGTTTATTTGATCTTAAGATAGAATATCTTTAATTTCTATTGTGTTGTTTAAGTATATATATATTTTTTTTTTACAGATCCTTCACCTAGAAAAACTGCTATATGCTGTCAGCGCTTGGCCGATATCGTGGATCGTCACAATGAAATCGAAAAGATTGTAGAGCGTTTTTCGGCTATCATGGCAGCTCCTACTTTTGTGCATTTCGTGTCAGCCAGTGTGGTGATAGCCACCAGCGTTATTGATATACTTTTAGTAAGCATAACCCAATATATAACCTTAATTATATATTTTTGAAATATTTTTTTGTTAGTATTCCGGCTACAATATCATACGCTATGTGGTTTACACCTGTACTGTTTCCTCGGCCATATTTCTATACTGCTATGGTGGCACGGAAATGGCCACCGAGGTGAGTCCTTACCTTAATTTCTCTTCTTTTCTTTTATATAAATTTACTTATCCTTGCAGAGCCTTTCTCTGGGAGAAGCTGCCTACAGCAGTGCCTGGTACAAATGGGATCGGGAGACACGTCGACGGGTATTCCTGATTATCCTGCGAGCCCAGCGACCCATCACAGTCAAGGTGCCCTTCTTTGCTCCTTCACTGCCAGTCTTTACCTCGGTGGGTTTAATATTTAGCAAGGAAATATCTCTTAACTTACTTAAGGCTTTCTTTTAGGTTATTAAATTTACAGGTTCCATTGTGGCGCTGGCCAAAACCATATTGTAGTTTGATTGGTTTTTCCTCAACAATTTTCTGAGGTTTCTAGCTAGCCCGAAAGTATGCAAACAAGAATTTAAAAAACTAGGCAAACTCTAAAAATGTATTTAATCAAAGCGACACGAGTTTATGTTGCAAAATTCCCAATGAAACCATAAATTCCCACAGAGTGAAGTATGTGTGAGAGCCTTTGCTGAAAATACCAATAAAAGTGGCAATGGAAAATAGTTGATTTAGAAAAGTTGTAAAAAAAGTCTAAAGGGTTTTTGGGTGGATTTTCCAGAGTCCTGACTCCAGACTCCGAACTTGGTTACATGACTAACTCTATACGTAATCACTGGCTGAAGCTGAGATTCATAAAGTTTGTGGCGGGGGCACGTGAGCATATTTTGGCATTGGCCATGGGCTGGCCGCCTTCTACGACTTCTGTTAACTGATTCTTGGCCAGCCATAAATGATGTTTGAATTGAACCGTCTAGATTAGTTCCTTTGATTAGATTTACTCTGTGATACCCAAGCCGATAAGCTGCCAGCGATGGCCACTTCGCGGGGCCCCGGTCAGTCGGTTTAGTCTGCAACCAAGGTCTGGCCTCCACACAAGTCGCAAAGGGTTACTTGGGATTAGCGGAAAATGGCTAAGAGATTCATTCTGGTCCTCCTCGTCGCCGTCTGGCTGAGCGGTGGTGTCAGCGGACAAAGAGGTAAGGTGTCTTAAACCTAAAAACAATTCAAAGCTAAGGAAAAACTAGGATAGTCTTACCTGCTTAATGTGAATTTTCCCAAAAGTTGGTCTAAGTAATTACACAGATTAAGTTTGCTAATAAAAGTTCTAAAAAAATTCTAAAATAAAAATTACATTTAAAAAGCTGAATTTTTTCATCTTTAACCTATGGTTTGAGACTTGACTATGAGCGAGATAGATATACCATATATAATAGGTTACAACTTCATTGACTAATATCTCCCATGTTTACTATCGAAAAATCTTCAAAATTTCAGAATTTGCTAACAAAAGTATTTTTCGTATATCTCAATTTAGCGAAATTGCATAAGTTTACTTTACTTATCACACCAAATATCCTTAGTTATTAAGGATATATTATTCAAACTTTATATACAAGGAGTTGTATTTTAAACTTTAAGGAAGTGATTTCGTTTACCTGAAAATTCTTGGAAAATAACTTCTTATCAGAAAGTCATGCTAACCCTTGCGTAGAGATAAGACTCCCGTAATCCCGGTGATATATTAGAAATCCCCCAAGTCCACGAAGTGATTTATAGAGGTTTCAGCCTTCAACAAGTGTTTCTTACATATATTCCTCCCCTCTCTTTTTGGCAGACCACCCGCGAGGGCGTTCCTTCGATCCCGAAGATCATCCCATCAAGTATGCCGAGGAGCAACAGACGCAATACTGGGTGGACAAGGCCCAGGCCAAGCTGCTGTCCAAGCTGGCCGAAACCCAGGCAGCGCACACAAACAAGGCCAAGAATGTGATCCTCTTTCTGGGCGACGGCATGTCCGTGCACACGGTGACCGCCACTCGGAATCTGCTCGGCGACAGTGCCGAGCAGGTGTACTTCGAGGGCTTCCCGTACACGGGTCTGTCCAAGACGTACTGCGTCAACAGGCAGGTGGCGGACTCCGCTTGCACGGCCACCGCCTATTTGGGCGGCGTCAAGGGCAACTACGGAACCATTGGCATTAACGCAAATGTACCCAGGTACAACTGCGATGGCGACCGACAGGAGGAGAACCAGGTGATGAGCATTGCCCAGTGGGCTCAGGCGGCGGGCAAGAATGCGGGTCTGGTGACCACTGCCCGTGTGACACACGCCTCTCCGGCCGGCGTTTATGCTCACACCGCGAATCGCAACTGGGAGAACGATTGGGAGGTGGCCAACGGGAACTGTGATCCCGAGCAAACAATCGACATTGCTCGCCAACTGGTGGAGCAGACGGTTGGTCAGGGCCTCAAGGTTATCCTCGGTGGTGGCCGTCAGAACTTTATCAACACCACTGTCAACGATGAAGAGGGTTATCCCGGCTATAGAACCGATGGCCGCCACCTGATCCGCGATTGGTTGGCCCAGAAACAGGAAGCCAATGTCTCTGCCAACTATGTGTGGAGCCGCAAGGGTCTCAGCCTGGTGGATCTGGACAATACAGACTATCTACTGGGCCTGTTTGCCAGATCCCACCTGCCCTACAACGGAGATAGGAACCGGAAACGCAGCCAGTTGGCGGATCCTTCGCTGAGCGAGCTAACGGAGGCGGCCATCAAGGTGCTGCGACGCAACGACGAGGGATTCTTCCTGTTCGTCGAGGGCGCCCGTATTGACATGGCTCACCATGACACCTATGCCCGGAGATCCCTCGAGGACACCGCCGAGTTTGCCAAGGCTGTGCAAGTGGCCCGTGAGCTTACCTCCGAGGAAGACACCTTGATTGTGGTCACCGCCGATCATGGGCATGTCATGTCCATCAATGGATATCCGGTGGGATGCGATGATCCTAAGTAAAAGTTACTATAAATAACCATTACATTTCCATTGCAGTTCCGTGACCAGGACATCACTGGCTTGGCCCAGCTGGCGGACGATGATCTGCCCTACACGATCCTCTCGTATGCCAATGGACCTGGCTTCACCTCCGCCTACAATCGCGCCGAGGGTCGGGCCCTGCTCAAGGAGAAGTTGACAGAAGACCCAGACTTCCAGCATCCCACACTCGTACCCCTAGATGCCGAGTCCCACGGAGGCGATGATGTGCCGGTGTACGCCTCAGGACCCTATGCTCAGTACTTCAGTGGCAATTACGAGCAGAGCAACATTCCAGCCATGATGGGACGCGCCGCTGGCATCGGTCCCTATGCCTAGGATCTGTTGGATTCCCAGCATATGTAGTATTCATGTTTCCACTCCTGGACGGGAGGAACCAATTAAAATGCATTAGAGCTAAATGAATTTTGCACGGGGAACGGAGGCGGGGGACAAATCGAATTCCATCTAATTGAACGCAAGCTGTGCAATTTCCTGCTGGAGCTGTTCCACCTCGACAAATGCCACCTGGAGGCGAATTCAATTAACGGTTCATGCAAAACGTCCACTGACAACCTGCAGGCAGGCAGCTAGCCCCAATCAGTCAATCAGTGTTTGCATCCATTCAATCAATCGCGGACTGTGGACAGGGAGGCGGCAGCTCAGGTTGTTTAGAAACCAAATGGAGCAACGTGCTCCATCATGTAGCCAGGGGAATATGCCAGCATTTGCCACGGAACCGTAGGAAAAAGCCGTAGCAGTGGCTAGTGGTTTGGTGGGTAGGGAATCCGAGATATGTGAGGACACATGAATGCCCTCAAGTTGCTGTCCAAAGCGACTGAGTGCATCTCTGTAAATCAGTGTCAACAATGCTCAAAAATAGGCTGGAAATAATTTATATGAAAGCAACTCCTAATTCTAAAGCTGCTGGGAAAATAGTGTTTAGTTTAGTTTAGTTTTATAGCTTATCTTGAATTGCTGGACTGGTCTTCTAAAAAAACGATGTGTGCGGATCTGTCGCCTCATTTTATGTGGATTAAATCAAGCAACCTACACTTTAAGATAGAAAATACGATCAAACAGTATTAAAAAGATTACGAATTAGAGGTTAGTTTAACAATTTAAACAAAATTGAACACAAAACATTTTTTTATATTAAAAATGTAAATATAACGATGAAAAATGAATAATATCCATAATCTCTCCTATGCTAACTTTCATAAAAATTTTCCCTTTCATTAACTAACTCTGATAAGTTCTAAACTCCTTTCTTTTCATTTACATTTTCCCCTGTTATTTTTAAAATTTTAAAATTTCCCTTAAAACGAAGAAAATGTATTTCAAAATATGCAATTTCGATTGAAGGAATTGGTCTGTCTGATTGAATTATGTTTTCCATTTACTGCCAACAGGCAGTGATTGACGATTCCACTTGCAATCGGCAAACGGCAGTTTTATGGAATGGCCAAAGGGAAGCCTTGGTAAAGCTAACGGGTTGATGCGTTGGAAGGAGTTCGAGGAGTGTCCTCCATTTCCGATTTCACTTTGGCCCGCGCCAGATTTTTATTTTCGGCCAATTTCCGCTGCAATTTCTGTTTAACGAGGGACTTTCATTTTTTTTTTCTTTTTTGTGGATGTGCAGCCAAGAGGCGACGCTATGCGCTGGTCTAGTTTCGCACTGGACCTGGCTTAATCATAGGGTTTTGGCAGCACAGAGGCGGTGCAGCGAGCGAGCAGCAGCTGTGAAAGCCTAGTGGGGAAACTGGGTCAATAATGAATTAGTGGATGCAGTTCTGTGGGAAAAGAAATGCAGCTGCGGTCTGGTTCTTGGCCTTTTTCCATGCCAAACTAATATGTATCTGTATCTGTGTATCTTTGTATCTGTGCAGGGCCACAGAAAACCTCGAGAGAAAAAAAGGGGGAAGAAATACAACAAAAAAAAAAAACTAATGGCAGCATACACAAAATGTGCTCCAACTAATGGTGCCTGCCCGCTGCTGCTGACTCAGCTCAGCCGCAAAAAGCGGCCAAGAAGCCGAAGCTCGCCCGCAAAGATACAGAGATACAAAGATACATCGACACAGGCACACACACACAGATACGCGGCCCCACGTGACTGTGTTGGAGCAAACTGGAAGCTTTTTAACGAAACCGACGTCTCTTTCGCTCGGCAGCGCGCGCGCGCACTTCTAAGCGGATTCAAATGGCCATGTACGCGGAGCGAGGCAACAAAGCTGCAGCGTCGCTTTTTGTATCTTTCGGATACCGATGGACTGGGACCTGGCACAGAAGAAACTGGTGGGCCCCAACACACACACACACACAAACAGCACGGGCAGGGGGAACTTTTTGCGCAGCGCAGCGACGTCGACCGAGCGCTAAGTGTGCCACATTCTGTTTCCAAGCGCTCACACATAGATACGAGATACAAAATACACACAAGCCCCAAAACCAACTCGTTGGGTAGTTTTTTTTTACATTTCTACATTAGCAAAAAATATGACAACTTTTTAAGGTCAATTGAACACTATGAGTTACAAACTTACAATTAAATTTTCATAGCTACTGAAGTAGTCTTTATTTGCTTAGTTCAAATAGAGTTTGAGGGGTACTTGAGGGCAACCCCTGATTCCTAAATGCTTTAAAATCTCATAGAAATATATTTTAATTAAATAATTCCCAATATTTTGAATGTTTAACACAAAGAAGTGCTAATAGTAGTTGAAAAATTAAATTCCCAAGCCCATAAAATATCAAAGATCCAAAGCACCTAAGTTTCCTAAATAAAATAGAAAAATATTAATTTAAATATAAAACTAAACTTTCAGTTAAATCTTTTTCGACTCGATAAAATCACAACTGATTGCAGAAATCCAAATAAAAACGAAAATCAGTTACAGCT
The DNA here is from genome assembly GCA_018905715.1 of Drosophila lini. Classification (NCBI taxonomy): domain Eukaryota; kingdom Metazoa; phylum Arthropoda; class Insecta; order Diptera; family Drosophilidae; genus Drosophila; species Drosophila lini. The sequence goes on along the minus strand of JAEIIL010024543.1, from coordinate 13,095 downwards.
GATTTTAATGGAATGCTTTAATTGGACTCTGTTAGTCTTTTCGTTAGGAAGAATTATAGGAGGTTATTTACACTCCTTTGCTTTAACGACAAGAATTTGTGGTATCTAATTTTTTTCGGTCAGTTAAATAGCTACAAATCATAAACTTCTTCTTTTCCCAAGACTCTCGGTTAAGGCTAACATTAACTTTAAAGTTCAGTATTTAAACTAGGATTTAACTTTACATTGAGAAACTGGACATACTCGTAAGGAGCCCTTGGTAACCAGTTGACCTTGGCCACAAATACTTTCTTAAATAGACCTGAATTTCTCGCTGTGCACAATTCGGTTGCTTGATTTTCTTCTTCTTCTGTCGTTTGTTTGTTTGTGTCATATCAGCCTTATGACAAATTCATGTGAATTGGCAACGAAAACACAAGGAGGAGTAGGAGGAGAAGGAGGTGGGGCACTGGCACTGGCACTGCGATGACTGCAGCATTTCAATTAATGCTGAATTCGTGTCACACAATAGATAGATACACGCACGGACATACAAGCGTACATTCCATTTCATTTCAGTTCAGTTCGGTTCGGTTCGCTTTTCCAAGCTGTAACCGCTCTCTCCGCACTCGGCATTTATCGACATTTGTGTTTACTTAACCCAAAACCATTCCAGGGGGGGGCGGTGGGTCGTTATGTAAGCCTGGGCGCGGAAATGGGGTACATATGTACACCAGAGTACATGCTATATGTATGTTTGCTCCAATAAAATGAGCTTTTTTAAGTGTTAACCCACAGATACACACACACACTACCTTAGACTTGGCCATAAAGGAGAAAAAGTAAAGGCTGCAGGTTTTTTAAAATTTTGCCATTTATACATTTAATATTTGTTTTGTATACATATTAATTTTTTATATATATATATTGATCTCTTAATGCGTAATGTTACTTATTTCGATTTTAATGGATTATTATTTATATCAATGTAGATTTGTTGTGGTTCCTTCTCGTGTCGCATCCTTTGTTAATGAATGTTTCTCTTGTATTGTGTCTGTCGGTCGATCGGTGAACATAATCATCTTCATCATCATCATATACATTATCATACTTTTCCTGCTTAGCCATCGCAAACGGAATTAGTCTATAAATGAGTTTTGGGGGGTCTTTGTCTAGAAAACTGAGACGTACTCTCTTCACTTTCTACAGATCTGCGCTTTGCTCGGCTTCAGGCTTCAATTCAGTTTAGTTTTAATTCAAAATACAAAATACATTTGACGCGTGCGTAAATACAAAGGGATGTGTTTCGTGTGCAGAGACTATAAACTATAGAGTTGGGTTGCTGCAGAGGGTGCGGGAGTGGGTACACATAACTTGGTAGGATAATGACTCCCACTGCCGGCGTCGCATTCATAATCGATTTACATTACGTATTTATATTTGGAAATACATACTTTATATATTTATATATAGATCGCTCTATAGATAATGGCTGCGACTCTCCTTCGCCACGCTTTCTCTCTCTCTCGATCTCTGATACTAACAACTCTCTAACTTTACATGGGAGGATCGATCGACTTTAAGTTAACAAGCTAAGAGATGAGTTCAATGCTAATTCCATTTTCAGTTAATAATGATCATCAGTTCATAATAAAAGGTAGGTAGGTATAAAAAAACAAAATTAATATGAAGATCAAACATAGGTTGGTAGTTTGTTACAATCGTTTTGTGCGGAAACACTTTAAAAGTTAACGTATATACGAGAAGACTAACTGAGGGGCGCGCTCTTAGAGACTAAAGATAAGGAGAATTTGCAAGTGAGGAGGTGAGCAAGCAGCTACTTTGACAACTCGAATTGGTAGTGACTCTTCTGCCTCTCAGTGTCTGTCCTGAGAGTAGGTTCTTCTGCTGGTTCTTCTCCGTTTGTTGTATGTGTTCTTGTGTTTTCCTTGTGGCTGTTGTTGTTGTTGCTACGTCTTCTGCATCTTCTCTTTGATCTAATTGCTGCTGCTTTTGTTGTTGTCTCGCCTTCTGCCGAATGTTTTTTGTAGTAGCAACAACAATCTACATATTTACATCGCATTTGTTAGTTTTTGTTGCATTTTCTCATTGTACATATTTTGCAATTTTTTTGTAGAAAATTATTTTCCTTTTTTCGATTTTCTCTTTTTTTTTTTTGTTTATACTTATTTCGTTTTTTTTTTTTTCTTTTTTATCGCTTGGTTTGATTTCTTTACAAAGTATCTATCTGTAATCAACAGTTTTTTTCGCCTTCCATCTACCATTTTTTATAATACAACTCAATTTAAAAATTTATAACATTCCCCCTGGGGCAAGGGGAGGCGCATTTAAAATGTTATCGTTTCTCCGTTCGTTTAAATACAAGTCGAGTGCCGACTTTCGCCGCAGCAGTTGGCCTGGCCTGCTGTTCTGGTTCTTGTTGTGTTATTATTGTTGCTGTTGTCGTAAATGTTTCTTTGCTGATTTCACTGTATCCTTAATAAAAAAAAAAACACGATTCACTATAAACTAAACGCAGTTATTGTTAGTAGTAGTGCGGTGTGGGAGGGAGTGCTACTGCCTGCGTCTGGGTCGCGCACAGACCTCCAGGCAGAAGCGTCGGACGGTGGCGTTTTCTCAGTTGATGTTGGCCACCACCTCCTGGCCCTCGCCATCGACGACGACGGGCATGTTTAGCTGCTGGGTGACGTTCGACTTGGCCAAACAGGAGCGGGCCACCGATTCGAAGAGCCTACAAATAATGCCAAAGAATAGCAAATGGTTAATAGAAATTCTTCAGGTAATATACAGACTAGAAGCCCCGTGACTTGCTTAGTAAATAATTGTTATATTTTCATAGATTCATGCTAAAATAATTGTATAAAAGAGGAGATTACAAACGAATAAGAAAAGGTGAACAATGAAATAAAGAAAAGAGTGGGATGGATGGTAGGGACTGGTCGGCTTGCTTGGAACGCTTTCTTGCTCTCTGGGCTACGTTTCACACTGAATGCCATTCGAAAATGCCCGATCAATAACAATCAAACAATCACCAAAATATCTGAAAACAGAAGGCGAGGTAACGGGTAAATAAGGTGGGAAGGAAGTACTAACAAAAGTGACAAGCGCTCTATCAATCTACTGCAAAAGCTACACAACCTAGAACACGATTCTCCCCTTTATATTAGTCCAACTCACTTGGTAATTTCCGGTGCACAGTGCACAAAATCGTGATCCCAGAACTTGTAAATGGGATTCTTGATCAGCTCGATGAACGTAATGAGCAGACCCCACGGATGCGGGCGGTTAACAATCAATCGTTCCAGCAGGACGCGAGTTATCTGCTCCTGAATGGCCTCCGAGTTGGCCTCGGCGAACAGGTGGAGAACCGCGCAGCTAAAGTAGTGCGTGTGACTGTTGGGATAGCGCAGCTGATTAGCAATTGCGTTCAGGAACAGATAGCGACCCTCCGTGTCCAAGTCGACGGCCAGGTTCTGGAAGATGTCCATGTGAGCGCTGTGTGCAATGTTTGATGTGTTGGGCACAAAGTTCTTGTTTCTGCGAATGGTATTTAATATTGATTAGCAAAAGTATTCTTTAATTAGCATTCATACAACCACTCACCTAATCAAGGCAATTGCCTGGGTGCCAACATACATGACCAGGGCATTCATCAGCGTCATGTTGTAGCGCGTTCCCGGCTCGAGGGTCACCTGCAAGTGTCCACGCAACTCCGAAAGGAAGGTAACAGGCGCACGGGCCTTGAGGTAAGAGTCCAGATCCTTCTTAAAGTTCGGCGGCTGGATGTTCATGATGTAGCTGCTGAGCACCTTTGGCGCGTTGCTGCTGTCCGACAGCATGTCCACCTTCAGGTTGGGCGTAAATGGATCGGGCAGACGCATGTTCCGCGGGAACGCTGACAGGATGATATTACGCATCTGGACGCAGTTGGGCGGGATGGTGTCGCAGAAGCCAAAGTGATAGTCGCACAGGAACTCCGGGAAGTCGTGCAGCAGGACGAGTAGGACCCGCAGGGTGCCCTTGTACAGGAGCTGTACCGGCTTGCCCAGCTCTGTGTTGCGCAGGAAGGGCGCCAGATACTTGAAGAGATCCTGAAGCAGTTGCGCGTAAAGCGGCCAGCCCTTCTGGCCGGGAATCTGGACGAGAATGCGGCCCAGGAACACGCGATGCGAGATAAGCTCCAGCCAGGCAAAGCAGAAGCCAGGGGCAAAGCTGGGATTCAGCAGGTGATAAGTGTAGGCAAAGGCCGACACAATGCTGTGCATCAGCGTCTCGAGGATCACGTCCGCCGAGCAAAGCTCCATGAATAGCATCATGAAGAAGCGATGGTAGCCAACCTGCTGGAAGCTCACGCCACGCATCTCGTGGTCCTTGAGCAGCGTGCCCAGCACAATGCCCAGCACCTTGTTCAGCAGGTTGATCTTGGTCGTCGGGTTTCCAGCCTCGCCCGAGTGACGCACCAGCATCGCGATCAAATGCACAAAAGCATCGATCCATTGGAATATCTTGTTCTTGGCCTGGTTGATGGGAAGGCTGGGCTCGGCGAACATTCGGTATACCACATCCGTGCAGATGTGCGTGGCCTGACGGAAGAAGCGTGTGATCAGGTCGTCCGTCTTCAGGATTCCGTACGTATTCATTTTCTGCACAAAGGCGCCAAAGTGTCGGGCATCTCGAGTGGATTGCTGGTTCTGCTGGGTGTACAGGGCCACCCAATCCTTGAGCAAGAACTCGGTCTTTTCCTGCAATCCTGGCGGATCATCTGTGTCGCATGACTGATAAAATTAGAAATAATATTTAAATTTAACGTTGAATTGGATGTTCCCCTCAGACAGAAAAAATAAAAATAAAATAAAATCCTTACCCTCACGTGATGCATGCCGGAGTGAATGTACTGGGAAGCTCCTTGCAGGTAACGCTCGCAAGCGTTGAATGGACTGATGTCACCACTGGAGGTGAAGTTTCCACTCCACTGCGCCTCGATGGCATTCACAATGCACTCCGGATAGCGATGACGGTGCTGGGTTAGCCTGCCGAGCAGTTCCACTGTGGCCATGAACTCGTTGTCCGACACAATGTTAATCGCCCTATCCTCCATGATCAGACGCTCCAGCAATGCGATGCCGAATGAAATGGCCACATAGTTGTTGCCATTGTCCATGCAATCCCGTAGCATTACATCGAATTGATTTAAATTGACAAAATGTGAGGTGATGAGGGCGCGGGCCGCCTCCACGTTGTAGCGCACCTCCTCGCGGATATCGAAGAAGCACTTAGTCACAGCTCGCTCCGTGTTGGGGGCACCAAAGCTGTTGTGCAGCAGGCTGAGGATGCGAAGATGGATGTTCTGGTAGAGCTTCATCTGTTCCATATGCTCGGGCACAGTGATCAAGCCCTCGGTCAAGCCTTCGACGGCACGGGTTAGCAGATTAAAGGCCGAATCCTGGTCTCTCTGTCGGCGTGTCGACATCAGGGCGTTGAGGAGCATATGCATCTTGCTGGCCTGCACCTGCAGCGACGGCACATTAATGGCCGTGTTCATGAAGGCCTCCATTTTACTGGCCACCTCGGCGTACACCATGCTGCTCTCATCGTTGGCAAACACGTTGGGTTGCGCCAGATCCTGTGGCTTCGGCACAAACATGGCGATATCCCGTTCGCTCATCTGCTGAAAGCCGGGAATGCTTCGGGCAAACTCCGAGTACACCGCGAACAGTGTCGCTGGAGCAGCACCCACCTTGATGCGCACTGCTTCCGGAAGACGATCCTGCTGATAGCTCAGAATTTGAGAGTCCACAAAGCGATTGCCCTCCTCCCGTGCGATCTTTCGGGTCTCGAAATCGGTGCTCAGACGCCTGTCAATCTCGGCGGCTGCCTTCTCGGCCGATGTCTTCTGGATAAAGGCGCACACCAGTTCCACATTCTCGCTGGCCAGCGTCAGGGCAGCGGCCTGGATCTCAGTCAGGCTAGGCATTCCAGTGAGTGCCGAAAACAATGCCTTGTGCAGGTTCTGGCTAATGGCACGGGCTATCTCGTCCTTGCCGGTGATCATGGCCATGCCGGCAGCCAGGTTGCGCACCATCTGGTGAGCAGCGGTGCGCATACGATTCTCGTCCGCATCCAAGGCAAAGTCCTTTCGGATTATCTGCTCGGTGGTGGCGCAAGCGATGCGAATACTGCGATCCACGATGGGCTGCAGCCAGTCGGTGATCGTGCGTTCCACGGCATTGACCACGATATGCTTGATTCCTGGATTGGCGTGCAGGAATGGAATATTGGGGGGCAGCACCAGCTGCTGTGCAATAAGCTGGAAGTTGCTCACATTCACGTCCACGTACGCGTATCGCGGCTCGGGAGGGGGCAGCACCACCTGGCTGGGATCAGTGGGCAGATTGGGAGAGGCCACTGATCCGGGCGTGCTGTTCGCTCCACTGCCGCCGGCTCCCATCATCATGGCGGCTGCCGTTTGGGCGTCCACATCCGACGGCGGAGCCGGTGGAGGAGCCTGTTGTTGTGGCTGTGGCTGCTGCTGCTGCGGAGGCGGCTGGGCTGGCGATTGCTGTTGTTCACGCGGCAAAGACGGCGGCGGTGCAATGGTATCCTGTTGCTTGGGCTTTGGCTGCGACATCTGCTGCTCGATGAGTAGAGCTCGCGTGGGATCCTTGAGGTAGATCACTGGTCGCAGCTTGGCCAGCTCCAGATTGAGCGTCTTGCAAAGTACCTCGATTTCGAACTTAAGGTTTAATTTAAGGTCCGGCTCCTGGTGGAGCTCGCCCAGCACGTACATAATGCCCATGGTCCAGGGGTTGGGCGAGCGGAAAATGCGTGACTTGGCGGACGATTCGAGAATCTTGGCCACAAAGGGCACTACGAAAAGCAGCTCTTGTTGGCCTTTATGATAGGCCTCAGCAAGCAGGGACTTTAGATCGAGGTCCAACAGCAGGATGGGACGATTGCGTCCGAGTGTCATCATGCCCAGCCAGTGGCCAAGGTTCTTCAGCAGACTGCGATCGGAGAAGTTGATGACTCCCTTATCAGAGCGCAGCAGCACCTTGATGTTGCGCAGCGTCTCCTTGGTCACAAACCGATTGATCTCGCAGTTCTTGAGGGCTTCCAGGAAGTTGTAGTACAGCGTATGGAAGTTAAACTCCATGGAGGCACGCTTGAGAACCAAATATTGGGCTAGCCAGGGCCAATACTCCTTGGTCATGATCTCCTTGATCTCGTCGCACTTCTGGGGTATGTTCAACTGGCTCAGGTTATTGAATATGAAGGCCGTTTTGTCCTGCACGGGCTCTGGCGGTATCGTCACTTTCTCCTCCTGGTTGGCCACCAGCAGGGTATCGATATTGGTGGCATTGGCAATAGACTTCATCCGGGTGGCATGGGAAACCGCTACGTTCGATTTGGGTCCTGATCCGGGCGTGGCAGCGGGCATGCTTCCCTGCATGGAGTTGGTCCTGTACAGAGGCTCAGTTATCGGCCCTGTGGATATCACAGGCGGAATCGTGTTGCTGAGGCCAATCAGCTTCTGTGGCGGCGGCTCCTGGCCGTGCATTCCATATTCCACATAGTGGATGAGGTGCGGCGGAAAGTCCGAGAAGTGGGGAATGGAACGGATGTGCTCGCAGTACTTGTTGTAGGTGTGCAGTCGAGTCCTAAATCTATCCAGTGCCGTCACACCGAAGTAATAAAGCTTGGAGCCTTCGGGCTTGCGGAGTGCATCCAAAACACAGCGCAAGGAGAGCCCCAGGGCCACAAATGTGGGCACCAGGTTGCGGTCAATGATGCCGCCAAACAGCTGGGCTGTGATCTGCAGCTCTTTCTCCGGATATTGACAGAAAAAGCGGTATTCCTCAAACAGATTGCGCAGCATGCACAAGAAGACCTCCTGCTCCCGCCGGTTGCTGGACTCCTTGAAGCGCTGCAGGATATCCAAAACTTCGTCGATAGAGAGCGTGGGATTGGGCTGGTGGTTGTAGATGCGTTGGAAATACGAGTTAACCTCGTCCTCCACCTCCTTGGACACAGGTATCTGTAGGTCGGCCATAACCGGGTTGTTGGGATTCGGGGCCGTCGGAGTGGGCGTAGGAGTTGGCTGTTGGGGACCACCGGGCAGCATGCGACCAAGATTCCCAACATTGGGTGGTGGTGGAGCCTGCGGCATTTGCATGGGATTCAGCGGATAGGGACTGGCTCCCGGAGTCATTAAACGCGAAGGAGAGGTTAGCATGTTGCCAAAATTAAAGGCACCGTTCGGGCCGCTCAGGTTGAGGCCTGCCAGGTTGTTGGACATATTTGTAAGCGGATCCATTCCGGGTCCAAACATCTGGGCATTAAGGTTTCCAGAGAAGGGTTGCTGTGGCGGCGGTGGCACAATGCCGCCGGGCAGATCCATGCCACGATGGCCGCGCAAGATATTTGGTGGCGGCGGCGGAACCAAACCTGGTTGCTGTTGCTGCTGAACACGCGCCTTATTCGCCATAATGGCCACATTGGCGGTCATCTGCATGATCATCTCGCCCATTTCCGGCTGCATGCAGCTGTTGATGCACGTGTGCAGGCAGTTGATCATCGTGGTCACCGTCTCAGGCAAGAGTTGAGTCTGCTTGGGAGGCAGCTGGTCCTCGGGCATTTTGGCATTAACCACCTGGGGGCAGCGACGCAGCAGCACCTTGATCATGGCCTGCATGAAGGGCTCGCCGTGGTCGCGAATCTTATCGGTTAGCCACTTCTCCAGCTTCAGGTACTCACGCCGGGAGGCAAGGCAGGCCAGGTCGATAATGAACAGGAAAGAGCGGGCATTCAGCAGAGAGGACAGCGCCTTCAGGTCCTGGGCAAGGTCCAAAATACGCGACAGCTTCACCTGATCGAATTCACTGCCGCGCAAATACCACTCGGACATGGCATTCATGATGTTGGGGCGCAGCTGGAAGTTCGTCGAACTCCAGGCGCTAGCCAGGATCACGTTGGAATTGGGATGGTTGCCGAGGAACGTAGGTATCAGTTGGTTAAATAAATCCTGGCGGAGCGGCGTCAGGGGTGGACTGATGTGCAGCAGGGCCAGGAACAACACGTCGGGACAATTCTGGGCAGGGAACTTCAAGAGCTCATGCACCTGCGTATAATATCCCTTGTCCGCGATGGAGAGCAGCACCTCCACTAGATGCAGTGACTTCCACGCCGAGATCTCTTTGTTGTCGGCATCTGGAGCCGTTTTCAGCACGTCCAACGCTGGCTGACTGAACACAAAGTCGGCAAAGGAGAAGAGATCCGGGTTCTTCAGCATAGTCGTAATCAGCGACAGCTGACCCTCTGTGTTGGCCCAGTGGCGATAAATGCATTCTGGATGTGGGAATAAGCTGGAGCCCGTGGCCAATCGCAGGATGGTTAAAAGCAAATCCAAGCCAATGCGATCCTTTAGCACAAACTCGGGATGATCGAGTTCTAAAAAAAATAATACAAATAAGAATTATATTGCGCTCATTGGGGAACTGTTTCTGGCATTACCCATGCACACGTCTTTCCAGTTGAGCTGGGGCACCACCTCCTTGAGGGCCTGTACAAAGACATCTGGCTTCCATGTCTGTGTGGCCTCCGTCGTCTCCTTCTTGTCCTTCTTATCACTGGACGCATTTCCCTCACTGCCATCGTTGTTGTTGCTACTGCTACTGGAGCTCTGCTGCTGCGAAGTACTTTGTGTCTGTGACGAGCCGCCGCCGCTGCTAGTACTACCTGAACCCTGACCCTGTGATTGTCCCTGTCCGGGCCAGAAGTTCGCTGGCGTCGGTAGATTTACATTACAATCGAGCAGCGACGAGTGCCGGCGGCACATGAGTCCAACAATCTTGGCGACATCTTTGGACTGAAGCTCAGCGCGTTCGCGGGAACACAAATGATTCTTGCACTCTTCAACGCTCGATGTAAATTCATAACCGATTTCAAGGACTAGATTAATCCAGGATGTGTCCATAATATTATTTTTGCCCTGCAAACAACAGATTGGATTAGGGATCAGATTCCTATTGCCTTGCTAAGCAATTCTTACGCTCACCTGGTTGGTGAATATTATCTCGCTTAAATGGTCATAGATATCCTCAATTCCCACCTCGTTCAGAGCATCTGCCTCGTAACTGGAGCTGTTGCTGTTGCTGCTGGCCGTTGCTTCGGCCTCTGCATCCGTTTCGCTGGCACTTGCTCCCGAAATCGTCGCCGACGCCGTGGTCGAGCCGGAGCCGTAAAGGAACGGCGCTAGAACCAATGGCACCGCTTGGCGCGGAAACTCCTCGCGAAGTTTTACCAAAAACTGGGCCTCCAGCTGCGGTTTCACGTACTCTTTGAGACAGCACAGCAAATACTGCAGCAGGTCAAACGATATCTCCTGCAGACCACTGCTGGCCGGGTTGCTGTTTCCTTTGCCCAAATACGAATCAATCAGCTCGACGAGGGACACCTGCAGGTTGTTCCTCGCTGACTGCCTAAGCTCGGGATGGGAGGAATGGGTCACGGCCAACGCAAATATGCACTCGCAGAGCTTGTTGATGCCGGTCAATCGGGACACGTGGCTAACAAGATCGGCTACCGCAGCAGGCTTAAACGACTGGCCAACAAAGAATCGTGTTACCAAAATAAAACAACAAAATTGGTACCGGTGAGGATGGGGTAGATACTCACCTTCTGGTTGCTCGCAAAGTACTGGTCAAAGGCAAAACAAATGTTGGACACAAACGAGGGATTCTGCAGCTGACGCTGCAACTGGGTGCCCAGGAGCTTCGCCTGCAGCTGAACGGTGACCGACGGCGCGGGATCGCTGAGGTTGATCACGGAGAACAGGTGGCGCAGACTGCTGCGTTCCGCTTCCAGGCCGTGCTCTTTGGCGAACTGTAAAAGGGCGAAGAATGAAGATGTGACATTATGCATTGCTGTACTGGCTTTGGCGACTAGTAGACGCGCCCTGGCAGCGACTGCCCGCGATGTTGTACACATATCGGTGGCTGCGTGGGACGCGGATGAAGATGCCTTTTGATATGCGGTGATCAATTGATTTTTATAGGTTTTTCATTGCAAACTTGGAAATTTAGACAGATTAAGTGTGTGTTAACGCAGACAGCCCGGCCGCCGCCTGCCCCACTTTGAAGTTTGTTTTCCCCTTTATTTGTGTGCTCCGGATTCGAATTCGGATTCAGATCCGGAGTGCGGAGTTCGGAGTCCGGACTCAAGGCTCTCTCTCACACCGTCTGAGCGGTGTACAGAAGCGAGACAACAGCTGTGACCCCGCCGTCGTCGTCGCAGCTGCTCCACAACAAATTACACACAAAAGTGCTCGCTCCCTCTCGCTCACACTCGCTGGCGAAACATTTTACATGGGAGAGGAGAGCCCCGAGCAAAGCCGAGATGACGGTGCGAGAAAGGAAGGGGGTCAAACTGAAGGAGTGCGACGGAGGGCATATTGCCAATCCAGCGAAAAGAAAGCGGCCGCAATTATTATACCCACTATCTGCGCACTATGAACTTACAAAACTCGGTTCGATTAGGCTGTTGGCTTTGTAGAGGATAGGAGTTAGTTTTGTAGGGTCGAAACCCTATCGCTTGGCTTTGCCTGGCCACTTCTCGCTGCCTCGGTTTTTGCAGCTCGCTTTCGCACGATTTCACTGCGAATGAAACACTCCGACAATCGCCAGACTCAAGTGCGTGGCTTTTCGCACTCAATTAGTCTAATTCGATACATTTTCAATCACTTTTGGCTTAAACAAAACGGGAACAACTCGCGCAATGCCGTGCAGAGAAATTTTTTCTGCTGCCTCCACAAAAAACTGTAATGGCGTCGGCAAAAATGCACGAGCGAGTGAAATGGCAATAGTGCTCCGCAGACGGTCGTGAGTGCGGACAATTGGCAACACTGGCAGGGCAGCCAGGTGCGATATATGCACACGGTTTGGCAACACCATTTGAACCCCGCAGTCACCCTCTGTCACTATTGTTGTTATTGTTGACAGAGTCAAAAACAATATGCTTGTCCAATTCGCTGGCGGACAATTAGCCAAACTCACCTGCTTTATTTGCTCGCTGGTTTCATTAAAATTTCGCTTATTCACGTGCTTGACCAGATTGCGTATGTGCGTTAGCGGTGTCTTCAGTTGGCTCTCTACATTCATAATTCTACGTATCAGTTGTCAATGCTCGAACGGATGTTTGTTGTTCTTTTTGATGTTGTTGTTCGGTTTCGGTTTGGATTTGTTGTTCTTGGGGGCTGGGGCCACCAGAATTTTCGAGCACACGCACACGGCACGGTGAGACGACGATCCGAGCCGTGTGATGGTATTGGAGAGATATTTGACGTATTGTTGCTTCTTCTTCGCGCTTTTCTTTTCAACTGCGGCGTAATTTGGCCAACCGCCTTTCGTCTCCCTTTTTGTTTTTGTCGCTTTTTTTGTTTTTTTTTTTTTTTTTATTCTCTGTCTAATTCACTCTTATTGCATCGCAATCGCCGCGGCCCCCGTGGAAGAGGGGCCATCAGCAGCTCTACATCGCTGGCAGCATCTAATTGCACAAATTAAATAAACAATAAGATCAAATTCAAAGTCGGCCTTCTCCGGCGGGCGAGGGCAATATTCTGTCCTCGTCCGAATATTGCATTGGCTCACGTAATGAAAAATAATATATGAATCGCACGTACAGTGAAAACAGAAATGAAAAAATACTACTACTACCACACACACGCACGCACACACATGCACAGAAAAGTAAATTTCTTCGGGCTCTTCCTTCCTCTCCTCGTTGCACTCCTCTTTTCACCGATTCGATTGGATTCTTTGTAATTTAAAAGGGCGAAAGAAATCGCTAAAGAAATCACTGGAGATTTTATTGCACTCGTTGATTTTGTTAATATTTGCCGAAAATATTTTTAACACCCAGATGTTCGAAATTAGAGATGGAATTTCAAACGATTTACTATCGATATCAACGATGTTTTTATAAGGCGATACATCGATTTGGATGTATTTAAAACCTGAGCAGTTTGGAAAAATTTTTTTGGTAGGTGTCGACGGCCAAACATTGTAATCGATAGTTAGAATAATTGTTGGAAGGAAATTC
>JAEIIL010024542.1:0-31792 GCA_018905715.1 Drosophila lini | reverse complement strand
AAATTTCAAATAAGTCAAGGCAACCTATAGAATGCGAGTAAATATGGTCCCCATTTTAAAGAAACATACTGATCAAGGATTAAGGGCGAAAATAAAATAACAATAAATTTGTGGATTACCTTAGGAAAATTGTACGATTGTAATGATTAAATTGTCAGTCGAGACTAATACCTGCTTCAAGGAGTGCTGCCCTTTTATAGGGGATCGGTTCGCATCACTTTTCGGATAGATAAGCAAAGACTCCTGCTTATCAACTGACTTTATAGTGATATTTGATTTTATTAATTGACAGATCTCCGATGCATATGGTTTTATATAAAATCCTCCTTGTTATCTCGATTTCTATGCATACGCAAATAATTCCAGGAAGATGTATATTATCAGAAAAGTCAAGGGGTTAACAAAAACTTATAACGTTGCAAATTTCATATAAATCAATCTTATGGGCTTGCTTTCAATGCGGAGCCAAATAAATCTAGGAACATATCTTATCTACGGGCTTTGAAAAACTAATCAGATTTCAGATCGCATACATCGGAGATCTGTCAATTAATCAAAACAAATATCGCATTAAAGTCAGCTGTTATGCGAAGCGATACTATTGATACTGGAATGAACCTATAAACCTATTTAGAATGAATCTGTTTTGTTTAATAAGAACATAATTGATCACAAAATTTATTATTAAAAATAGAAAACTAGCATAGAAAAGCTTTCCGAACGGAAATTATTGCATTTTTATGATAGATTTTTTATTTTGCTGCCATGATCCTATGGAAAACTGCGAGGGTATACAAATTTCGGCTGTCGAAAGTTAGTTTCCTTTATGGTTTTCTTTTGTCTTTAAATAAGTATTATTTTTATTATTATATTGTTTCTCTTAAATTTACTTAACATATGCTCATCTGTTTTATTTTGAATTTATTTATTCTTAAATTTTTGTTTATATTTGTATAATATATAATATAAGAAATGAATAGTATACAGACTCGCTAATCTTTAACATTTCCATTTTGCAAGCATTTTGGCCAACTCAATCCAAACATATAAATTTATGCTGATACAAGTAATTTATTTAGTTAACCTTTCACCTTAACCGAAACAAATCCCGAACCCGCAGCTAATTTCATCTGAAGTCAAGCGTGCAAAAGCGATTACCGAAAACGGATTTTTTTTAAATAGCGATTTTAAATTATTCATTTTGGTATTTTTAGCTATTTCTCAGCTTGCATTTTTAGCAATGCTATAATTATTTTGCCCTGTTAGCTATTTTAATGTTAGATCTAGCTAGTAAATAAAGAATAAAATAACACGCAAAATTTCACATTTTTTATTTATAAAAATATTTGTATAACTATAATGAACTTTACGCATCGCTATATCAAAAAATAATTAACAAAAATATGTTAAATATGGGGCACTTGCACTGCCAAATATCTTAAAACTTTGTCTAGCTATTTTTTCTGCAATTGAGCTACTCCGGCCAGGAATTTCTGGCAGCACTGCCACAAGCACGCGTTCGGTCCAAATCGGAAAGTAAACAAATTTCAGATTCGGGAAAAACAATGGGAGTTCGAGGCCTTACCAGCTACATAGCGCAGCGCGCCGAGATCTATCTGAAGCCCTTTGAGCTCCACTCCTCGGCTCTGGTCATAGATGGTGACAATCTGGCTTGCAATTTGTACAAAGATGTGACCGGCAGCTACTCGGCGTTCGGCGGCGACTATGACGATTTCTACCGGGCTGTCGTGCAGTTCTTCCAAGTGCTGGCGGAGTGCAGCATCCGGCCATATGTACTGATGGATGGTGGCTATGAGGAGCGCAAGTTGCGGACCGTGGCCACTCGGCTGCGGGGCAAGATTTCGGTGATCAAGAAAATCAATCCGAATGACTCCATTACCCTCTTCCCTCTGCATTTGAAAGAGGTGTTCGTGGACGCAGTGCGGGATTGTGGCGTGCCTGTGATGCGGTGCGTTTTCGAAGCGGACGATGAGCTGGCGGCGCTGGCCAGAAAACTCAACTGCCCCGTGCTCTCCTACGACTCAGATTTTTACATCCACAATGTGAAGTACATACCCCTCATCACGCTTACTGTGAAGGTAATTCTGCTCGTTTGCCACATGCCTCTAGGCTAATTATACTTCTGCTGCGTAGGTGCTCACCAAACAAGTGAAGGATAAGAGCAAAGCCAATCAGGAGTCCCGGGATCTGCGGCGCAACGAGGCCAAACATGTGGAGAAGCGCACCAAGGCCAACAAGATTGTGGGAGGCATCCAAGCGCCAGCCCAGGTGGTTGGGCCCAAGGGGAATACCAAGACGTACAAGTACCTTGACTGCTGCATTTACCGGGTTTCACATCTCTGCGGACGCGGTACACTCAGTGCTGAGAAACTGCCGCTCTTTGCTGCTCTCCTGGGCAACGACTACATAGCCAGGAGCGCCTTCCGAAACTTTTTTGCAGCCGGAATGGGCAAAGCTGGGCGGAGTCGCAAGCTGAAGCAGCAGCAGAAGCGCATCCAAGTCATCCTAAAGTGGCTGAAGGAGGAAACAGCGGAGTCAGCCCTAGCAAAGGTTCTATCAAGGCTGAAGAAGGTTTGACTGCTGCTTAATATTTTTGAGGAATAACCATTATATAGATTCCTAAATCCATTGCAGAGTCAACGAGATTCCCTGGTGTCCCAGGTCCATGCAGCCATTTCGGGTTACTCAAATGAATTGTGCCATGCCTATGATTTCTTCGAGGAGCATTATGAAAATGCATTTCCTTATATCGAGCCGCCAAGTGAGGGGGAACTCAGCGAGGAAGACGATTTGGTGGACTCGAATGGAGATGTATCTGAAGAGGAAGAAGCCAACGCAGATCAACCTGAGGAAGAGGAGGAGGCTGCTGAAGATCGGGAAGTAGACTCTGGTGGAGATGAAGAAGAAGAAGAAGTGGAAGTGGAGGATAAAACTCTGCTCTTCCCGCAATGGTTTCTGGACAAACTGTACCCAGCAAATCTCTCCAGATATTTTGTGGACCTTATACACCTGCGAAAGTACATTAACAATCCGCAAATTGAGCACTTTCCCTTCCATGATTCAAATGAACTAGCTCTGCCCATTTTGAATTATGTGTTCTCCTTGCTCCACCATGTGGAGGGTGCAAAAACGGAGCCACAATTTGATGAGGAAGGAAATGCAATGCCCATCGAGTTTACCTACCTGACACGAGCTGTTCGGGTGACCAATGTGAAGTATCTGAAGATGCCCATTGAGAAGGAGCCCGGGTACTCCTTTGAACCCTCTTGCCCAGACGCACGGCACTTGAGGTTTATATTCGAGTCGAATTTGCCGCATGTGGAGACGGAGAAGTTGTTCAGGAAGCTGGAAGACCTGCCTGAGGATCTTCGGCTTTACTTCCTAGCGATAATATACTGGCTGCATCGATCGGAGCACTGCGATCAGCTGCATCTCCATGCCCTGCTCCTCGGCCTTATTGTTTTGCGAACAATTGATGTTACCATACCCGCGGAGAGGGAGGTGAAAGCATTCCACAAGAGGTTTGGCAAGACCCTGAAGCAGGAACGTTCCGTAAGAGATAAGGAAGTCTCCGAGGGCATCAGGCGTGGCATTAAGCAGTCCCTTCTGGAGCTTTCTGTGCCAGATCGAATGCCGCATGTACCGAAATCGGACTGCTACTTGACCCAAGAACGCCTGCTGCCACACTTCCACATGCAGGAAATATTCAAGAAGAAGTTCGATCTGTACTCGTCGACCGTTATTCATGCTTTTGCCGAATTTCAGGCTGTGGTCTATCAACTCAATGGGCTCAACGCCCTCCTAGACTTGCCTTTGTCGAGTCCGCGAATGAATCAACTGTTCTGCGGTGCCTTTCTCTACAATATGTACGATCTCCTGAGAAATCGCACCGATGTTCGCTATCATATCGAGAATTTCCTCCTGCCTGACTCGAAGCTAATGTTTGACTTCTACTGCTATCTGTACGACTGGTGTGCGGAGTTCATTCCACACTGGAAGGAAGTGGAGGTGGATGAGTCGGCGGCGAAGGCGATACAAAAGAAGCGATTGAAGAAGCAGCGGCAGGCGGCCAGGAAAGCGGAAGCCAAGGAGTCTAATGCAGATACCAATGCGGACTTGGTCAAGGATGCAGAACCTGAAGACGATTTCTATGACTTGAATAACAAATTCTGTGCACTCAAAGTTGCTTAGAGGGTTTAAGTTTTTCAATTAACATAAGTTACCAAATTATTATTTTGTTGATTGAAATAAAAATGTTGTTTACCAGAAACATTACGCAAATGTATTTGCTTTTTAAAATGTAAATGTATGAAGTATACAGTTTTTTATCCTGACTATTTTAAATATACATTTATGATTTCAGTTAAGTTAAACTTATTTGTTTATAGTTAACTTAATTTTTTTTATTCTAAAAATACTAAGTAAAACGGATCATAAGAAGGTTCTGTTGGTATATTTGGCCGCATCATCTACGGTCACACTTCAGGCGACGTCACTGCTGCTGTTATCGTTGTAATCAAAAAAAAAAAAAAAGAAAATAAACCAAGCCATTTCGCAGCCGACTGATTAAAATACTCGCTTAGTTTATTATCAGGGCTCCGACACTGCCAACACCAAATGCCACCGTTGTGACCTCGGGCGGGAGCAGGAGCTGTGCTGCCAGCACAAGCAACGGCCAAACACAAAGGCCCCAACCGAAAAAAACAAAACGTCATTGGCTGGCAATTAACCAACAGACGGCGACGCCTGCAACGGAAGTGGAGGCGGTCTCGATCCAGCTGCCACGCCCCCTCTACCACCGCCTCTCGGGCAGTAGATGCTGGTGGGACTCAGCGATCAGCTAGCCCGGATTATGGAGAGCGTCTTCGAGGCGTATTTGGGACCGGACAGCGTCCTCGCCAGCGCCGTCGGCCAGGCTGTGGGTAGCGGCGAACCGGAGGATATACCTAGGCGGAACACTGATGTCTGGGTCCTGGGCAGGAGATTTAATGCCATACAGGGTGAGTAGTAACATACGTAGTAAACCGAAATGAGTCATGTATGGGATTAAGGAAAGCCAGGGGGCTCTTATCTTTTGTAAAAATCCCGATGAGCCATTTCATCGCCAGAATCAATTAATAACCGAATCCATTACTTTGTCATAAGGTTTGATTTTTAAAAATGATTATTTCTGCTTACCAGAACTCGAGCTTATCCGTCGCGACATACAGTCCCGGCTGTGGTGCACCTACCGCCATGGATTTTCGCCCTTGGGAGAAGTCCAACTCACCTCCGACAAGGGATGGGGCTGCATGCTCCGCTGTGGCCAAATGGTCCTCGCCCAGGCTCTAATTGAACTCCACTTGGGTCGCGACTGGTTCTGGACGCCAGAGTGCCGGGATTCCACCTACCTCAAGATCGTACACCGTTTCGAGGACGTAAGGAAGAGCTACTACTCCATACATCAAATCGCTCTGATGGGGGAGTCCCAAAACAAGGCCGTTGGAGAATGGCTGGGACCGAATACAGTAGCCCAGATCCTCAAGTAAGACTCCAGCTCCTCTCCTCCAGTCACCGTGCATTACCTTTTATTCGTTTCAGGAAACTAGTGTGTTTCGATGACTGGAGCTCCCTCGCAGTGCACGTTGCCATGGACAGCACTGTGGTTCTCGACGACATATGTAAGTCGAAAATATTTTAAGCCCATTGCCAAGGAGTACCCTTAATAAAATTCTTAATCTGTCGCTCGCAGACTCGCTGTGTCGAGAAGGAGACTCTTGGAAGCCGCTGCTGCTCATTATACCCCTTCGTCTGGGCATCACCGACATCAATCCACTCTACGTGCCAGCCTTAAAGAGGTGCCTTGAACTAGATAGTAGTTGCGGCATGATCGGTGGTCGCCCCAATCAGGCTCTGTACTTTCTGGGTTATGTGGATGACGAGGTGCTCTACCTAGATCCGCACACGACGCAAAGGACGGGCATGGTGGGCCAGAAAACCGAAGCGGGAGAACAAGAATACGACGAGACCTACCATCAAAAGCACGCTGCCCGCCTCAGCTTTTCCGCCATGGATCCCTCGCTTGCTGTTTGCTTCCTTTGCAAGACCAGTGACAGTTTTGAAACACTGCTAGCCAAGTTCCGGGAGGAGGTTCTCAGCCTGTGTTCGCCGGCTCTGTTCGAGATTAGCCAGACTCGCGCCGTGGATTGGGACACGGCGGAGGATATTGACTGGCCAACTATGCCCGACATTGACTGGCCGGCGGGCACATCGGACTCGGATTCGTTTGCCCTAGTTGGTAAGAGCGGGAGTCGAATTTAATGGGGGGTCTGCATTTCCGTGCGCTTCGCTGCTTTCAAAAAGAATTAGCTTTTTCATGGGCACGACAATTCCCTTTATAAAATGCCTATGAAAAGCCTCAATTTATCCATGTCCGTATAAAATTACATGTCGAAGAGATTATTCCGAATCTGGTGATATTCGCTTACTTCCAACCTCACCAATCATCAAAACAGTAGCTAGGCTTTGTATATACCTACATACATTAATTTTGGCTTTTACTACATTTATATCGAATAATAGATCCGGTGCGTAGTTTTCTGAAAATTTTATTTTAATCGGTTAATAATCATGGAAGTTGAGTGCTGCTATTCATGTTACTAGCACCATATGTCTTTAATTTAAACTATTTTCATCTGTCTTTCACCCTAATTAAGAATTTTCTTACAATAACAAGTAAATTAAATATTGAATTCTGCAAATTAATTATATTAATTTTTCTTCTAACACAAAATTATTGTAATATATTTGGTTAATCCAAAATCTCCTAAAGTGTTATAAAACTTGTCAAATCTCTATAAAGTAACAAGATAAAAAAAACTATAAGGAATGCTTTAATGGAGGTATATCGACGCATTTCCGCTAATGTATCGTATGTTGAAAAATGCAATTTTACAGGAGAAGCTTTTTTTGGTTTAGTCTCTTAGGAAGCACTATAGAAAAGACAAAATTGAAACTTAATTTTTATCGGAACTATAGGTATTTCAGTTATAATATTTCACAGGGCATTAAAATCTTAATTTCGAAAAAAAGCTACATACGATACTTTCGCGGAAATGCGTCGATATATTCATTCCAAGGAAATTTTAATTGCTGATTCTTATTAGTTAATAGTACTTACTGGAGGCCTCTGAATGTTATTAAACCCACTCAAAAAAGAACTCAACAATCCCTTGTCTTATCAATTCACTCCATTCGACAGAAGAGAGCGGGAGAGACGGCGACGCCGGCAGCAGCGGAGGCAGCGGCAAAAGAACCCAGTAAGAGCGCCATCATATGAGTGGGTCACCGGCACAGAGCGAGCCCTCTCTCGCGACGCCTGCGCCGCAGCGCCGAAAACAGACGAAGCCGAGCCAGGCGAAACTGGAGCAGCAGCTGAGGATGCGGTCAGGGACGGGGGAGGAGGGCTGGATGCGGAGGACGATGGGCGATGCTGCAAATGCAATAAACTAAGGCTAAAGTGCATAATTAGACGACGAGCTGGTTGAGATTTAGATTTTAGAATGTTTACGATTTGTACTAATGAGAGTCTTAGCGATTCATAATAATGCTGTTTTATTGTACGCGATATTGACTCCACGGGAGACAATTTGGCAAGACATACATACACAGGCAGACACACGCTTTTGATGATCAATTAAACATTTTTATGCAACGTTGTACATGAAAAACCTTAAGAGATCGATCGCTTTAGGTCAAGTGTCTGCATAATATTCATATATTCGTTTCGTATATTCTTGTCTGTATTTGCTGAAAAATGGACCAACAACTAAATACATAATACTTGGACTATATATGTATATATCTCTATATATATATTAACTTCACTGCTCGCCTCTGGACACAAACTGAAGCTGCACAAAAATAAGGAACTTTTCTCGAATGAACAAACCAAGGACAAGAAATATTGGAATCTACGTTAACAACAAACTCGGGCCTATGCAGCTGGCAATTGACACTAATTGGGTTGATCTTTGTGATCTCTTGGCTCCAAGTCCCCACGGAAAGGCAAACTTAGATTTTTGAAAGGGCTTTTCCTTCAACTTCTATCTTGAATTCATTCATGTTTTATTTTGACTTTTTAATTAGTTGGGAACTGGGAATATCTTTCAGTAATCTCATTCGTTGCTGATCTGGTTCCTCCTGACAAGGCCAGCGATTTATGTTTTTTTCGGAGCCTAATCAAAGCTACGGAAAACCAAGTTTGCCTTTCCTCTCTAAGGGAATCCCCAGATCCACCAGAACCAGGTGAGTAGTATTTTAAACATTCAACAACTATGAATCTGCGCATGCCTTAGAGTATGCAGCACGATCTCTCAATCCGCTTCTCCGCCTTGGGCTCCACGTGAAGAGCCATCTCCACGTGCTTTCGCGCAAGCCAGGACTGCTTCTGCAGTCTGTTGACCACGATTCGGTAGGCGCCAATGATGTCGGAACGGGGTCCACTTTGCCTCGCGTTGATTAGCATCTCGGAGGAGAGTCCCATCTCGGCCAGAAGTTGTCTGGCCTCGAACTCCAGCGCTCCTAGCTGGCTGAGATCCTCGGTGGCCGTGGGCAGCATAATGCAGCTGCCCGTCTCCGCATCGTAGTTCTTAAACAGTGGACAGTCGTCGGCCACCTGAATATTCCATGGATTGATCTTGGCCGAGGCGCATTGGCCACCGTTGGAAAGCTGTTTCTCCGGCTCCGTCTCCAGGGGTGTGACCTTCTTCTTCAGACTCCCACAGAGCAAGTACCTTCGTGCTGGACGTTTGGCCTGCTCGGCAGGTGCCGGTGGTTCCTTTAGCTGTCCCGATCCCTGGAGCAGGAACTCGTGACCAACCTCGATCGGTTGCAGGAAATTCTGCACGAACATCTCGTCTTGTTGCCGCGTGTTCATACTAATGGCCGGCTTCTTAACCACTTCCGCATACCGATCCCGCAGCGAGGCGGACTTCCGCAGGCGGTGCGACTTGCTGCGCACCCAGAAGATCGATCTCTTCGCCGGCTTGCTGTGCTGGCTTATCTCCCACTGCATCAGGTCCGCGCTCAGCTTGGGACAGGTCACGAACTGGCTGTTCAGCATGTCGTCAATAGTGGGCCGATGGGCGGGTATGTGAATCAAGATACGTTCTGCGAGGGAAAAAAATACAAATACAAAATATTGTCTTATTTTATATAGCGCAATACGTACGTATAAGTCTTATACAGGGCAAACTGAGCTGGCCGGGCAGCAGGTAGTCGCCTTTGAGTATGGCCGCCTTGAGGCCGGGTATTGTGGGTGCCCGGAATGGCATGTTGCCCACCACCATGAAGTAGAGCAGGATGCCCAGGGCCCACACATCCACTGGGGCACCGATGTAGTGGTCATCGGAAAAGAGCTCGGGCGCCGCGTAGGGAGGCGAGCCGCAAAACGTGTCGAGCTTCTGATTGGCACCTGTCAACCGGCGTAAAATTGATTAGTTTGCTGACGCGGCCATGAAGGGGTTGTTGAACCCACCATTGATAAGTTGTGTGCTGAAACCGAAATCGGCCAGCTTGAGACGATCTTCCGACAGGAGCAGGACGTTCTCCGCCTTGATGTCGCGATGCACGTAACCCAGGCTGTGCTGAAAGTGCGGGGAAGGGAAGAAGTAAAGTTAGGAATAGCTACGATATTCCCATTATTTTTAGGACAATAATTATCAGCTTACCATGTGTTTCACGGCCAGCAAGAGTTGCTTCAACAAAGGTGCCGCATGAATCTCCCTCAGAGGTCCACCTTGGGTTATGTGGTTGTAAAGCTCTCCGCCGCGAATCCACTCAGTGACTAGGTAGACCCGGCCCAAAGTCTCAACCACCTCGAAAAGCCTTAAAATAACAAGATATATGCAATTCGAATCCTTTTTTAAATAGTGCGAGAGACAAACCTCAAAATATTTGGATGATGAACACACTCGAGAGTGGCTATTTCGCTGGACAGCATTCGCAGCGCTTTGGCATCGAGACCCGCTCGATCTAAGTCCACCACCTTAATGGCCACTTTGTCTGAAAACGTTGGGATTAGGTTGGGTATTTATTTATAGAAAGGATAAGTGATGAGTGGGAGCCCGTCTTACCACGCGTCAGCTGGTGGACAGCGAGTTTGACTTTGGAGAAGTTGCCGCGTCCGATATCGCCACAAAATCTGTAGAGGCCAATGCGACGGCCGATGGTTACCTATCAACAAAGGAAAATAAATTATAATATTATATGTGTAACTTCTTTCAAAACTCGTGCCCAAGTTGGGACCATTACACGAGCATGAAGGGGACAAGGCTCGCACTAAGGTTAAGCAATCCGATGCAGCGATTATTTGATACTCCAATGTACACATGTTCTAACAATTAACATTGACTGCGCCCATTCCGGCCACATGTCGGTGCCTGTAATTTATGCCCTCGCGCCCCCGAAAAGCCCTCGTGGTCTTGCAATTAGCCAAGGTCAAGTGCGGTACATTTTTGTTAATGTAATTTGAACTGTGGACTGCACTTGACATTGCCGCTTTTTGCTTGTTGCTGGTCGCTCTTTTCAGCTTTTCAGCCATTCTGTGTGTGTTCGCTTGTTTTTTCTTCTGTTCTTTAATCCACCTTTTGAGCCAGCGAAGGAGGGGTGAGCGTTAATTAAGGAATGAGCAAACGAACGCAACGCCGCGTATACGTAATGCGGATACTTGTATTTGGCCACACGCGCATTTTGCAACTCAAGGCCCGTACGAGCGGTGAATGAGCTCGCTCACACTTGAAATAAATTTAACTAAAAACGAAGTTAAATATAATAAAGAGGGTTGGAAATTGTTCAAAGAAATTTATATACGTTGTTCATATTTTACAAAAGATGTTCTGATTATAATTTATTACCGAGAATCATTTTTATACCCTTGCATAGTATTATAATTTTCGTCAGGCTTGAAGCTATTTAACTATGCAGTTAGTCATTTGACTATTCCCACTATTATATATGTCAGAACGGGCCGTATCTATATCTATATCCTATAGCTGCCATAAGAACAATCGGAAAATTTTTATAAATAAATATAATTTCGCTCTTTTTCAACATGTTTTCATATACTCTGAGATATTCAAATAATTAAAATCATAGTTTACAGAAGGGCTTGCAAAAAATTACATTTCGACCCCTTAATATTTTTAGTGCACCATGCGATAGCCTCCCTTAACGCCATTGGTGCACAAGCAAATTAGCCTTGAACCCCGACATAATTGCAGCGCTGCGGCAGAGGGTTCGTGTATTAGCTAACACACAAACACACCTCTTACACACAGCCACAAACTCGGGCACACAAAGTGACAGAGGCGGCGGCAACAAGCGACAACCACTTTTTCTGTGACGTCAGGGTGGTGGCGGTGAAGGTAAACCCCCGTTTTCAGTGCGCTGCTAAACAGGTTGCATTCAAGCTTATATGAGACACAATTCATCTTGCGCAAGGACACAAAATCTGGCACAATAAGTTCATGACACGGTGCGGAGATAAATTCCACCATAACAATTTGCAACCTTCGAGGATCTAACAACGTACGTAAAAGGGTGCTCGAGGAAATTTGCTTTATGTCACGGCTGCTCTGCAAATCGCATTAATCTAAACGAGTCTGTGGTGCTGCAGGGCAGGATTAAGGTGGATTTTACTCAATTGTTGTGACAAGAAATGGTTGCATTTAGATGTGCCAAGTCGATGGAACAGATTTACTACTAGTTAAGTGATGTATAAAATAGTTTACGGCAGTTTAGAAGTGAAATATATACAATAGTTGAATCAATTATTAATTAGGTTATTTTGTAATTTAGGGTTTCCACTGTTCAAATTAACTTGACTTCTTAAAAAATCCAACACAATAATAATAGGTATATCACGCATACGCAGTGATGTCTCTTATTAAAGTATATTTCTTGTATTAAATCATATACAATACAAGCGAAAATGGATCAAAATTAAGCTTTCTTTATACCTAAATGATTTATCCTTTTTAAATGTTTTCATGTTAAATTACGTGAACCGTACATTTACCAAACAAGTTCTTTAATCAAAATTTGCACGTAATGTAATGACTGTTCTAATTGGCGTCGGTCTAGCCATCAAAGAACACCTCAATCCTCTGGTGGGGTCTCTGGTTGAAGGATGCCAACGCCTTCTCCCAGACTCCCTACTAAAGTTTTCCTGTAGCCACAAGCATTTCAATTCGCACTTACCTCGTGGCCGCAGCGCGGATCGCATTGCAGCGCCTTGGTGAGCCTCTGGTAGGGCGGAGTGGGTGGCGGCGGCTGGCAAATTGTCAGCGACGTGGTCAGGGGCGGCGGCGGCGGGGGTGGCAGCGGCAGCGGGGGCACCTTCACAGTGGCTGAGCTGCGCAGCGCGTTGGTATCCACGGCTGCCGTTTTGCTGCTTTCACTTCCGGGGTGCGGGGCTTGGAATGGGGCTGGGCTGGGCTTGGCTGGCTTCGCTGGCAACTTGTTGGTCGTCGCCCTCGACGGGGTCACTCCTCCTTCGTCCTATTTCGCTTCCCGAACTCGTGTGTAATTACAGAATGGCAAGTCTTAGTTTCAGAACCGAGCCGGGCAGTCTTACATTATTAAATGCCACCACGCCTGCGAAAAGTTGGTAAGTGAAAAAGAAGAGTTAAGCCAACTTGACTTGTGCTGCTCGGTAAACGTCTTATTCTATTTGACTGGCAATACGATTTAATTGGAAATATATACAAGTGGATAGTTTTATGGTGCAAAGGAAGCTTATACACTTAAGTTGCTGCAAAATAAGTGGGATCGAGATAATTTATTACTCATGTTCAAGTTGAGTTTTCTATCAGTATTAATTTTGAAGTAATATTTGAGTAAGGAACCCGATTATTTATATAACTTTTAATGCTTCCACACAACGAGACCTTGCATTGACGTCTATTTAAACTATAAAAAAAAGTGGGTTAATGCAGTAAAGTATTTCTTTTTAATGTCTTCAACAAAAACAAAACTCTAATAACCCATAAATTTATATTAAAAGAGGCCGTTGAAAAAGTTAAAACTAAATATATTACCTGTCCCAGCTGACACTGATTTAGTGTTTGTTCTCTCAAACCAAAAAAATATGTGCTTTTGGAAATTGCGTTTATTATATGACACCCCTAATGAGTTTTATTCAAAGGTAACGCCATTCGGGCCATTAATTTTCAATTTTTCATCCTCCACAGGAAAATTGCTGCTGAACTTAGATTAGCCTCCAAGTTCGACAATGGAAAAACCGTGAAGCATAAATTACGATAATTAAATGAAACTAACACGTCAAGCTGATTTCCCTACGAAACTTGGTAAGGCGACCGTCGTAAAAAATGTTCGCTGGCCAAATATAATTAACGGTTGTCGGAGAGCGCAGTGAAAATGGGAAAACTTTCGGCTGTAACGTAATCGATATGGGTTGAGGTTGAGTGCCCGGCCCTGTTTTATCCAATTATGCTGGTCGTAACTCAACTAGTGGCAGGACAGGCGGGAAAACAGATTTCCCATAAGCGAATAAGCAATTCTTCAATAATTCAATTCGGAGAAGGGCTCGCTCTGCGCGCATCCTTTTGCTACAGCAAAAGTTAACTCGAAGTAATTACGTAAATGGATTTTCTTCCTTTTTTTTGCTTTGCTCAAATTTCCTGTACGATGGCAAACATAGCGACGGAGGTGAGGAGGAGGGATTCCGGGATCGGCGAAATATTTATATACCAATCGGAGAGGCCAATCCCGCCCCTTTCTCTCGAGCGTGACAGGAAGTTGGCCAGGAAGGAACCGAGCCAAATCCGAACTCTCATCAGCCGGCGGCAGGCGACCAGGCGTACAAAGATACGAGCTTGCAAATGGGCCCGCACACTCTCTGCCAAGTGCTACTGCCACACACGCACATACATATCTCACACTATAAACACTTGAAATTATTATAAAAGCCGCAAAGGGTTGGCCCAACTTTCAGGCCAAGCCGGCGACAGGCGACGCCATCTCTGAGAATGACTGACGGCTACAAGTCGCCTTTGGTGGTTTTAACACCACCTAGATGCGTGTACAATCGAGATCAAACTAATAGTGAAAACTGTTTGATAAAACATAAAGTCACCATATACCCGCCACCAAAAAGATTGGTGGAGCCATAGTTTTTGGAATTTCTAGAAACGATTGCACTTTGAAAGTATTCAAAGTAGCCATCAACTAAGTGCTGATTTCATCCCAGAGATTAAATAGTAAAGGTCGCCCTTGAGGCAATTTATGCATTCCTAGAAAGGCCTCAGCGTTTGACCTAAAAAGATTAAACTCTTGGAAAAACTAACAAATATATATAAAAAATATAGCCTTAGTTATTTTAAATTGATGTCAAAATGCGACTCAAAATAGTTTTCAGTAATTCGATTTTTGACTAATTATTATATTTTTTACTAGGTTTTCCAAAAGTATGTGTTATTTTACAATTACAATTTACAATTATTTAAAAATTTACAAATTTGATAAATAAACTCTTTTATCAAATACATATAAAACTTATACTTAATTAAATTAAGAATATAGTTGGCATAAATAGCATGAAAGCATGAAACATGGCGATTTTCTGACTCTTTTTTCAAATATAAATGTTAGCATCTGTCTCTTACTGACAGTTTTGTTTTATAAAATTTTGTTGAGAGCCTCCATTTTGTGTTTACTATTCTGCTGGCCATAGTATAATTAAATTTACATTTACATTCGCATACGTGCGTGCATGTGAGTGTGTGTGAGTATAGTATTACGTGCCAGCTGTCATATGTAGCTGCCGCAGGAGCCGCAATTTCATTTCGACGCTGGCAAGTATGCAACGAAATTTTTACACTTTTCCCACTTATCAAGCCGAAGCAGACTCTGTTTCGCAGAGGCTGTGCCAGTGTTTGTGTGTGTTGCGGGGGGAGTTTGGGGTTACCTTGGATGGCTTCTCCCTCTGGCACGCATACATTTGCATGCTAATGTCCCCCATTTCCCCCTCCATCAACGTGGAATTACAGTTTTAATTACAAAACTCAACATGAATGCATTTGATATCAAACGAAAACAGAAACGAGTCGGATCTGAGAACTAAGTGTAGTTGCAATTTGAGTGATGGGATTAGAAAGGGACGAGGTAGAGCGAAGAGCGCAGAGATATGAAAGTGCAGCTGGAGATACCATAAAGAGTGTTGCCTTCCAAGTTTTTTTCTTTTGAAGCCCTGAAAGGATTCTCATAACTGGGTCAAAAATGTTAGCATAAAAGGAAATAGGCACTTGGCAAAAGCGAAACTCGCTACGCAGAAAAAAAAAAAGAAAAACACAGGATATGGCACAGGATATGGCGTACTCATACCGTAACATGTTATATTTTTCATTCACTTTTGTTACTACTGAATTTTAAAGTTTATGTCAAGCTTATTTCGCAGAGCAAACTTTGCATTAGATATGCAAAACCTATTTCCAAGCAACCAAGCAATTACATTTATTTGCCAGCAATCAAGGAAATCGGGTGAAGTTCTGGGAATTTTCATTTCATAAGACTTGAGTAATTTCATTTCGATTCTTGAGAAATTCAATTGTTATGGTGTTACTTTGCATAGACATTTTACTTGTCTTGGTTTAATATGTCAATGCTTTGTGATATTTCGCTGAGGTTATAAGAGCCTAACTGAAGCTTTAAACCAGAAATAAGCACGAGTAATATGATAATCTTTTCGTAAGAATAAATTTAATTAAGCAAAGACCACGTTGGTTTAGCAAGCCATTGCATAAAAACAATTAGGCTACTTATGATATGACTTCAAGGGAAAACAAAGATTGTCTTAATTTTCCAGACTTTTAACCTGAAGGTCATTCAACTTATTAATAATCATGGAACAATAAAATTTTTGCAATTAACCTACAATTGAATATTAATTTAAAGCATAAATAATTTTCCTTGTTTGAATTCCTTGAAACCGCAAATAAATATCCACATTTGAGCCCTCAGTCCTCTTAGCTTTACCTCAACAAATGGTAGAAATTCTCTTCGTTCTTGAAGCTCATAAATTCCTGTAATATTTACAAGGGATACCAATTGACCCGTTTAGACCCTTTGGCTCCTCCCATAAATCACGCAAACAAACGGCTTAGAGTTTTGTAATTTAAGGCTTGGCACTTCCAAGGAGATTCCACTCGAAGTGTATGCAGCCTCCCTCCCACCCATCGTCCTCCCACTTGGGATAACTCGAGCAATGCCTCGCCTTGGCAGCTGCTATCGTCTGTAAAATTATTCACACATTTTTTGGGTCAAGTTCAATTGCAGACATTAATTATTAGGACTTGGCACACTCTTGTTCGGCTCTCAAGCTCAAATGAATTGAAACTGCACGCCGATGGGCGGGATCAAAGAGGCAAATGTCTTAATTTTACAGAACATCCCCGCCCCCACATGACTCACCCTAATGCTGTACAGATTTAGACATCGGAAAAGTGCGTGGTGGTCGAGAGATTAAAAATAACAAAAACAGCGCGTAATGAAATTTACGGAGGAGGATGCAGTGACCGCTTGGAGGCCAGAGGAATATAAATAGAAAGTGCTCCAAAATGAGATGTGCACGGCACCGGCTGCACGGCTGTATGGCTGCGGATGGCTAACTGGCGCAAGGACACTTGTTGTGGTCACCAGGGTACCATTAACAACTACCACCCACTCTCCCATAAAAATCGATGGAAATCTGCATGGGAAAAAACACCACAACAACTCCCCCTATTACATGCTCTACGTAAATGGAATTATGAAACACCAAATGCAATAAAAATGAATTATTAGAGTGAAAGGAGTGCTGCAAATGGAATTTATCACAATTTGCACGTGTAATTAATTAGTTTTTACGCTCCGTGAAGCAGAGCCGGAGAAGTCATTACGGGTTCTTGCCGCCCTCCGTGCTCCCTTGCTAGTCGCCATTCGCCTTTCGCTTCTCGGTTTTCCCATTTGCAATTTGAATTTCATAAAGCAGAAGGCAAGAACTACACAACGACCGAAATTCAGTTATGTCCTTCAACTTGAACGATGTCGTTATACCCTTCTCCCCCTCGCAGGCCATTTCCTTTATTTGAGCCACTTACAAGTCCAAAAACAAATAACAAGGACAATGGGAACAAGTCACAAGCACTATGGGGAATGAATGAGTGCACTCAGAGAAATGATGGTTCCCCCTTATAAGGCACAAAGATCGCGTCAAAGAACAGCGGAAACTCTACAGGACTGCCATCAGTGTCGCGTTTGCTGACCTACATCAACTTTCAGCTTGTAAATGCGCCCCTTGTGTGCTTCGGACTTTGTTTTATGGTGTTCTTAATATCTCAGAGGTATTTAAATCATCATGAAACATTTTTTAAGACAGACAATTTGAAATCATACAATTTTAGATGAAACCCTTAAAAAACATTACACAGATCCCTACACAAAAACCAAAGCCAGTGGATTTTCTTTAAGTGAAAAAACATAGCACTTCTGAACAAAGGCAAACTGAATTTACATTTTTCGCTTGCTCATCTGTACTTGTTATAGGTCTAATGAAAAAGTTGGACAGGCTAATAATAGAAACCAAAGAAGACAGCATTAGAGTACAGATAAATAAAAAAAAAAAAACGAAATAAAGCTATTTAATACGACTTTCTTTTTTGTATGAACCAAGGAGCACACAATTGAGTAACAGATAAATAAACAAAGAAAATAAAAATGTATAAAACTGCCAAGATTGCCTTCAAGCGAAATAAACTTAAAGGAATTGAGCAAGCTGCCATTAAATGTATCAGCTTTTTTATGATATTTCATCCCAGAGCTTCTTGTAATGCCAAATTTAATTTCCCCATTCGAGCAGAACTTTACTGCCTAATGATCATGAAATTTCCAGCGAAAGGAAACCATCCATCAGCGGGCGACCGTCGAGAAGCAGCCCTCCCAGCCAAAGTGACCGTCATTATAGGTAATTCCCCGATGCCAGAGCAGCGCTGGCAATAATGCAAATACTTTGACTTGGACTCCAAAGAACGTGAATAACCAAGCGGTGGAATTCGCTCCTCGGAATGGGAGCCACCCCTACTCACTCTTACACACATTTCGAACAGCAACAACCGATAAGGCAGGAAAATTTCTCCTGCTTCGTCCATTGTTTTTATACGGGGTATCATAAATTAGAAGGGTATATGTGTGCGAGTATATTTGGGTAAGGATCAACTGGAGGGGTTTCAGTTCCAATCTATATAAATTAATATTGAAATTCTTTTGACACATAAGGAATGTTTAGATGCTGTTACTGCTGAAGGAAAAAGGCGAGGCTTTGCTTTCTTCAGCTAACATATATCAGAACATCAGTTTGAAAAGCCCCTTCCGACTCTACTGGTCATCTCCAAGTCGACACCCGGAACTCTACTCACTTCTATATGTTTTTTCTTTTCGGACCGCTCTTAGCCAAGCCCAAGTCAACTCAACTCAAGAATAAACGACGACAACAGCGAAAAATTTCCCAGCACAAAAACAAAGCAGAGCAAACGGAGGAAGGGAAGAAAAAAGAGTCTCAGAACCAGAAATGAAAATTTGCATACAAAAACCCAAAAGTTGCGCGCGGAAGTTGTATGCGAAAATTCGCATGGGCGCACCTGGACGCAGGGGGCGTGGCGCCAGCGGACCGCCGATGGCCAAAGCCAAACCAAAACCGAACCGAAAAAAGTATAGGGAAAAACGAGAAAACCCGTAAGGTGTAATGAGTGTGGAATGTCGTAAATTTTTAAATTGCTTTGCTTGGTTTTATTTTTTTGGTGCTGTCTTCGTGTCGGCCTTGTGTTTGTAATTTGTGCGGTTGTCTCACACTCGCAGCCGAGGGCGGGGTGGGATTTCGGGAACACCTTGTGGGAATTTCCGCTGAAAAGTTAAATTATGAGCCACGCACCGCTAAGCGCCATCCCCATCCCCATTCTCATCGCCATTACCCAAACCGTTCCCCAGACAGTGAGCGAAATAAAGTGACTATTATTGTTGCTGGGTCGCTTTGACGTTTCAGCTAACTGAATGTCAAATCTATTGAGGCGATTAAAAGGCGCAAGCCCCCACACACAGAAGGCTCTGAAAACACGCACACACACAGCAGCCTAAGCGCTATTAAGAGCAATCAAAAATCGTGTATAGCCCCAGGGCGAGAGACATTAGTACCGGACTACAGGTTACCCATTATTTGCCACCGATCTCAATATACTTTTGGGTAAGATAGATGGTTGGTTACCTGAAATAACCCCCCTTCCTATGTACCCCTTACCAGCTTATACTATGTATATAACCAACTAACCCAGAAAATACCCTAGACCGAGGCAGTGAATTTCACTTTCCCGAGCTTAAGCCATCAAGTTGAGGCACAGATACACGCTGTGCTGACGTGTCACAGTCATTGATTGGGTTCATTGATCACTTTGTTGTCCCAACTGGACCATTCGCGAATAAATTCAATGGGTCAGCGGCGCCATCTCAATCCCCTCTCCTCTGGGGAGGTACACTTCGTCACCGTGTTAGTTTCAGTTTCAGCTTCAGTGTCATGGAATGCAAATTAATATTAATTAAACGCGCTGGCAGCTCAGCCGAAACTGTTGTTTCAATTTCGAATAAGCTTGCCAAGGCAAAAGGGTATTGGTGTTGGTATTGGTTGATCCAGCAATTTTGAGGTGGAAAAAAAGCGCCTGGATTAAGGGTCTGATGTGGGTCTGATGTCTGGGTGCAAATGCGTGAAAATGTTGCTAAAATGCTGAAGATTAATGACCGACCACGACCTTTTCCCCACGTCACGACTCGTACTGTGTGGAATTCCCATAAAGCGAAATTTATGCTTTGCCGTTTAATCAAACATTTCAAATTGGTTGCTGGTTTACACAAAATTAATCATGTGTAAAGACCAAGAAGGGCATGTATATATGGTTGGGCTTTCGGGAAAATATCACATCCAGTTTGGGGAGCTTATCATTTATTTTCCCTGTCTAATAGAGCTTAATTTCATTAAATTGCACACATTTTCCCGCTTTCGCATAAATTAACCCGCAGAAGCCTTTGCTGTAATAATATTCCATCGTCTACGAATAAACGGAATTATTTTGTTATTTTTATTGACGATTTCCAGCGCAATCAACGACACTCATTGCTTGAGTAAGCCCCCCCATGGGACCGCAATGTTTATTTATTTTTAGCGAAAAAGGTTCATTCACAAAGCGGGTTACCATATAATTTATTGTTGTTAGATAAGCCACATGTATGCAAACGAAACTTATCTGTTATGAGATGGCCAAAAATACGTCAAAGAAGCGACAAACAAATTTCACGGAATTAACAGGCTTGTATAACTGAGTTA
Source organism: Drosophila lini (assembly GCA_018905715.1). Lineage (NCBI taxonomy): Eukaryota > Metazoa > Arthropoda > Insecta > Diptera > Drosophilidae > Drosophila > Drosophila lini. The sequence goes on along the minus strand of JAEIIL010024542.1, from coordinate 11,367 downwards.
AATCTGGAACAAAATATAACCTCTGAGGCAATTAGTCAATAAAATATTTTTAGAAACCCCAAAGAGGCTCTTATTTTTATCAGTTTTAACCAAGTTAAAGAAGAATGTTATGACTTGCAATTAATTTAGAAAAATAATAATTATTTTCTTTCAGTCCACATTTTCTTTAAAAATAAATATTGCCCTGACTCTGTGGATAGAACTCACACCTTTATACGCTTAATTAAAATATTCTTGGCTTTTTTAAAATCAATAATTTTATTTATAATTTAAAACACAGAACATTTTATTAGATTTCGTCTACTAAAGATACCTAAGTAAATATAAAATCCATCTGTCATGATTGATTGCCAAGGGTATTTGAGCTTTGTTCATTGATATGCTTTCCCATTTTCACTGCTGTGATTATTGAACAAATATTTATATTTGAAATTGCAATAACCAGAAAAACCAACAATTTATTTTTCATGAACCGCTGCGCTGTAAATTTAAAATCATTTCCGATGAGGGGAAAAAACATGGAAAAGTAAATAACTTAGTTTTATTTGCGTGTCGCGTACTTTGCAGCTGCAGCGATGGCAACTGTAAGCAAACATTTAATTCAATTTACACTTAATTTAATTAAGGCTTATTGAAAATTATTTATTTAAATGACACAGCGCCTTGTGTGCGTTGAGGCAGCCCATGAAATATTTATAGCGCGTTTGCGGACTGCGCAGCATTGCCCATGTTTTATTTATTTATAACATTTAAGTACAATGAGCAGACGCACGCATTGGCAATGGGTGTTTGCCCAGGCCCCCGCCGCCCTCCTGCCGGCTCCTCTCCGCTCCTCTCGAGTATGTAAATATATTATTATAATACGTACTTAACGAGAAGTGCGACAGACTAGGAGAGCGCGCCTATTTGCACAACAATAAAGTCAATTTAGTCGGTGCTGCACGGTGCGGCTCGGGCAGGCTTCATTAAGTGCAGTCAAACGCGCGACATCGTCGACTCTGAGTACCTCTATTTCTGAGGTCCCACATTGCCCCAGCTCTACATACGTAAATATACAAACACGTATATAAATATTTGTAGCTCTAACACCCTTATCAAGGGGTCCTACAGCCTCTGAGAGTGGTTTGAAAGGCTTGGGGAAAGCCCCTTTTATTTGTACACGTTTCTAGTATCCTGCCGATGTGCACACATTTGTCTCTCCTTCGGTCGAACCCAAAATTCAATCAATCTCCCGAAGACAGGCTTTTTCTGTTCTTATATTTGTCCAGACATCCCTATTTATAGATGCATGACTCTGTCAATTTGTTTGCATGTCGTTTACAGTGCCTCGAATCAAGTCTCACCTGTGACTGATTAAGGGACGGGTGTAGGTGACACGTGCGTAGACTTCCATGGTATTTATATTAGGGTTTAGTCGGGCAATTAGCAAACCGGAGAAAGAAATATTTACATTGGTAATGTGGTAAGCAAAAGAAGACCATTAAGTTTAAACAGTTTTTGATAAAAGCAAAAGACTTTTCCTATTACTTTAAGTTTTGGGAATTCCGTAAATGTAGCAAGATAGAAATAATTTGTATCTCTTAAAATCTATATATACTTAAATACAAATAATTTTAAGAGTATTTTCAGCTGCGGTTACCTTTCCTTCATTTGCCTATTTTCTGACTTTACAAACTTATTTGTTGCGTGCGAATGAGAGCTCAATTCGCCTGATAAGACGCTGCGACAAGGGGTCTGCTCCGGTCTGGTCTGACGTGGATGTGGATGTTGATGTGAATGCTGAGGCAGGCCCCGAGGCCATCTCCTTGGAAATTAATGTCGAACCCTTAACCAGCAGACAGAAAGTGCGATGCATCGAAAAGTTTATGTATTATGTGCGTTTAATGGCGACAGCCGACGGCAGTGGAAGCTGAGAGAATGTAACGCATACGCAGCGTGGTCCCGAAATACTTTATTCGAAGAACAGTGGAAATAATTTTATATTACACTGAAAACACTAAATAGCCCGAAACTTGGAAATTTAAACAGAATATATATAGATATCACAAGACTCTATGCCATTAGTTGGCAAGTTGGTTCAAAAAGCTTTTTCTGTAATGCCATTTGTTATTCCAAGTGTATGGGGATAAAGAGAATTCGAATACGTAAGGAAGTATTATGGGCTTTTTCGAGCTGTTCCCCTTATTTCGTGCCGAGTGTTGGATGTAATGTGTGCTGTTTGCCCGCCTCTTAGCGAGGATGTGCGAGCATTGTCAACTGGCTTCGCCTTGAAGCTGATTATTACTGTTTGACACATTCTGCCGACTCGTCGACGATTCGCGTGGCCCAGTAGGAACGTCCGCCTGGCATCGACATCCATACTCGTGTATCCGCACATCGACGTGCACATCTATTTCAACTGGCACATCAAGCATACGCCCCGTCGACGCCCCCCACGGCTGACTTATTGAGCAAACACCGTCACAGTCCAGGCCATACATACTCAACGTGTGTGTACGTACGTCTATGTCACAGTTGTGGCAGGCAAACAAATGGGAAAGTGGAAAACGTGAAAAGTGAGAATAAATAAACAAAAGCGAGCTGCAGGGGCAGGAACAAGTCAAAGACTTGTGCTGTCTGTCGCGTCGAGGCATTGACCAGTCGTCGGGTTAGCTTAATTCTCAGCAAGATTAAGATGTTCTTACTGCGGCTTTATGGCTTTGCTAGCCACAAAAAAAAATAGTTAGATTGCTGTTGCAGTGACTCTAAGCTCGTTGATCCGTTTAATTGAATTAATGAGTTACCTTTTCCTCAAAGAATAGCCCCGAGACTTGCTATGGATAATTATGTGAAACGTAGACGATAAAACAAACGGACGAGAGCCAAACTTTCTTCGTTAGACAATCTATTACCTCATTTCGTTAGGTGAACGGAAACTTACCTAACAAGTTCTGAAATAATTCTGCAATTATTTTGTCATTTATAAAGTGCGAATGATTTATTTAGGATTAATGAAATGTGCCCTTGGAATAGCCTTTAATAAAACAAAACTACCTAACTAGTTCTCACAAATTAGTAATTTATAAAAAAACAATTAAGAACTAGACGAAACTAATCCGAATTTCTTTATAAAATGTATTATTGTACTTTATAATCCATTTACTTATTAACAACTTGTATATCGTCTTGCTAAAGTAATGATTAATTCAGTCGAATTTTCCACAATTCCTTACCAGGTCTCAATTTATTAAAAGGCAACATTTCCAGCGAAGTGTCATAAATTTTCCGCTCAAGTTATTACTTAACTTTACTCTCAACTCCCAGGTCCTCGTTCTCAGTTCCATTGGGAGCATTAGACATCTCTTTTATTACCCACTCGTATCGGAATTGAATCGAAATTCCCAGAATCCCCGGCCAATATCGTTGGATTAGACATGACGATAACAAGCGTATAATGTTCTCAAAACTCTAATAGAGCGTTGGCATCTTCAAGTCGCTCGTTTGCTCGCTTTTTCGCCACTCGAGTTTCGTAATCATTTTCTCATCTTTCGCTCTTTCCCCTTCTTCCCCCCCTTTTCCGACGGGGGCAAGCTGTTGCATGGCCGGTGGTTATAGATTGCCTCACAGCACATTACATTACATTTGATTATGAGTCTGTGTGCGCGTGTCGGCAACTACGCCTCACAAAATGCCACTGCCTTAGCCCCGAACCCCAATCCCCAATCCCCTCGAGAAACAGTCACAGGAAGGAAGCTTCAAGACGCGATTAAATCGGCAAATAAAATAGCAAGCGGACGGCGTTCGGTGTTCGGTGTGTGGGATAGAGATAGAGTGATTGAGTGCAGAGCAACAAGAGAAAATGCTTCCGTGGAAAGCGGGAAATGCAAAGGAGGCAACACAGAAGTGCAAACAGCTAACGGGGTGGAGTGCACCCGGGTAAATAGTGCAAATGCTGAGAAAAATGAATTTTTGAAAAAGTTTTCTTTTCGGGCCACGAAGCGGGTTACCCCTGGGCAAGGGAAGAGTCTCAATCGGCTTTAAATGTTAAAATGTTTTTTCGGAAAAGAGAAGGCCGGCATGTGACTCAGTAACTCAGGGGATGCCTTGTGACTGAGGTCGACTCCCTGATTGAATAGATAAATGAAGGACGGAAAAGCACAGAAAACTGATTGCTAGGCGAAGGAATGTAAATGGATTCTCCATAGGAGCGCACAATAATACCAACTTGTAGACAAACAATATGTATGCACGAATGTATCTCTGGTGAACAAAAGAATAGACTTGAATAGAATGGATTCGAATGAAAAATAAAAGTCGAAGCAGATACAAAAATGCCAAGTAAACTGATAACAAATTTGTTTACCCTCACAGAGGTCAAGGTCGATGGGAGTGTAACAGGTAGAACGTTGGATGGATTTGCGACCCTCAACGTTCATATCAAATTACTAATAAAATTGAGAAAAAAAATTACGTTAGGTTTGGACGGAAATTAAATAGTTAGTTTAGTTCTCATAAACAACAAAAATAAGAAACCTACAGTCAGACACTCATTATATATTCTGTCTAATTCATTGTCAAGAAAATGCTATATATGTACATTTTAGATCCTTCCTTTCTATTCTCTTAATCTCTGGGTACCGGGTATAATTAAGTAAATAAAAAGGAATTCAATTTTCTATGATTGTCTTTAGAATTAAGAAAACACAAAATTATTACTGGAATCGAAATTTGTTTGTTTCTATTTGTACTTCCTTGACTTTAGTTTTACTATAATAAATACTTATAAAATATAATAAAATCGCCTGCGGGCGATTTGTAATCTATAATTTGACATCTATTTCTTGGTTTATAACTTCCTTTATTGGGTCGTCATTAACAAACTTTACAACACCCAAACTGTTGACAACCGGAAGGTGAAAAAAATCAACAGAGTTCGTTTGGCGGGTTTCACCTTTTTCGTAACTTCCCTGAAAGAAATGTCTCCGATATTTTGTGTTTTGTCAGACCAGAAAATGATGTGAACAAACCTAATTGCGTAAATTCTTTTTTTTTCATTTTGGACACTGGCGGAGCGGTTGATGGAATCCCATGATAATTATTAAGGGCCATGGCAACGTCCGTTCGGTGCAAGAGAATCGCATTAATTTCCCAACCCATCGCCGTCCTCCAATTACCGGCCAAATGCTATTAGCCACAGACCCGCAATAGGCCAATTACAAGAGCAACTCGGGCTCAAGCCGGGCAAACCTAATCAAGACCCAAAGAGACCTGCCAAAAAATGTTCAACTTGAACTGAATCGAGTTACGTGAACAATTCCAGACTGCCTCTATGATTTTTGGGCAAATAATATTTTAAAGGCCGGCGAGCAATTTAAGCCCTGGTCTGCTCACTCAAGCTTAGGAGGGGATTTTCTTGGCCATCATTCCGCCCAGCGGAATGGACAACTCAACTCTCTGTTGCTCTGCTATGTCTGTTGTGGCTTCTGTTTCAGTTTCGGTTTCTGTTTCTGTGTTGCTTTTACGGCAAGTCAAAAACCTATTAATGCCCAGCTCAGCAGCACGTTCAACTTGTTACAATTTTTATTTTTATTTTAATTTTCCTCTTTCATCGTTTTTCTGCGCACACTAAAACATGTTGCCTGACCCGCCGATTAAAGATTTAAGTTTGAGATTAATATCCAAGTGTTGTCTTTTGTTTGCATATGAATATTCATATATATTCCAACCTCCAGATGACCTTGCCTGGTCCAAGTAAACAGGTGTAAAGTCAACGCCATGACCTTGGCGTAAACTCGGAAGGTGTCCAAATGTAAGTGACACATGGATAATATTTTTTTAAAGTTATTAGAAGAAAGATATGGCAAAGACTTATTAAAAACACATTTATTTTAACTGGACTTGAAATATACCTATATTTTATTTCATTTATCAGATCTCTATAATATATTTTAAATATTAAATTATAAATACTTGTATTATTTGTTGTTTATGTTTACTTCTTATTGGGATCGGTTTTAGCTGATGGCGAGGTCTAGTTCTACTTCAAAACTTCAAATATAAAAATATTTTTGATGGAAGGGAATGCTAAAAAATATTTAAGAAGAAATTTGATTTTAATTGGGCAATCCAGAAGTTTCCTCAACAAGTGTATAGGATGTTCGCATTGACAGAATTTAATTTGTCCGCCTTCCTGTTCTTGTATTTCTTCTGCCGTTTTATTTGTTTTCTACTAGTACTTCCGCCAGTTGGCTTCTCTGTGGCTTTTGCATTAGCTTCTGCCATCGGGTATCTCATTTCGGCCCCTGTCATATATGTTCGTGTGGCCATCTCACCCCTTCCCTTGTACATGGACAGATACCCCCACATCAGCCGAACCGAACGGAACCCAACGGAACCGTGTATTGAGCCGCCTTTGGCGCATTGTTTGACATGACTTTAATATTTCAGAAAACGATAAAAACAGAACGAGAGAGTGTGGGCCTCAAGCTACCGGCACAAAAATGTATTTTGGCACTGTGTCGCAACTTTAATCGATTCGGAATATCAGCGGCAATAGCAACTGCACTCCCATTCCAGCCGGTGATTGTTTGCCACAGGGCTGTCATTCCGAATTTTGACTCTCAATCGCCTACGATACCCGGGCATATCGTATTTGTATCTCCGGGGTACAGTGCCCCGTCTCGCATCGCAATCAATTCCAATTAGGGTAAGTGGGGCAGGTGTCCCGGCCACACGCTGTGCTGTGCCGTGCTCTGCTGTGCCGCTCGGGCCATAATTAAGCTGCGTGTCATTATGCATTGCTTACCAGGATCATTTGGGCTTAATTCAATCAAGCCTCCGTCGCCGTCGCCCAATGTCCACCGTTCGCCGTTGAGTCCGTTCGGTCCGTTCGGGTGTTTCCTTTCGCTTTCCATGGAAATGGGAGCCAGCATGGAAATAATCACCGGAAATCTCGGAACGGAAATGGTCGTAATAACGGCACCCGAAATGGACGACAGCGCCGCATTTAGCCAAACAAAGTGAAGTGCCGCCGGCTGGCATTGGCCCTGTCCTCGCTCATGGCCCAAAGTGTTGTTGTGCATGCCAACGGTACATTAATTCGCATTCATAAATAACGCTAACGCCGCCTAGCAAAGTGGAAATCAATGCAGTCTGAGTCCAGGCGCACTGGGGCAGCTCGGGATCTCCTCTACTCAAATTGTTTGATTTGGTTCGGACGGGGCACTAATTACTCAGGGTAGGCAGCCGGGTGACAAATGGCGGATCAGTGAATGAGTGAGTGCAGTGCAACAGAGTAGGAAGTCAACGATTCGGAGGTTTTGAAAAAACAGGCAATATTGGTTTGTCAGTATACCCAAAAGATTAAGGAACTCAAAATACATATGTATACCTAAAATTTATTTTAAAATTTATTATAATTATTATGGCAAGAAAGTTAATACAATTCAAAGAGTGGAATGGTAATTAAAATGTCTTTAGTCTGAAACAAGCTAGTTATGAAAGCCAAAACACTGAATTTTTGTTCTTGTTGTTGGCAGTAAATATATATCTACATGATAATATATTTATACCCATTGCTGAGCTTGTGTATTCGATATGTATTCTATCTGGGATATAGTCCAGTCTCGATTTATGTGAATTAAGTAAAGTGGATCAAATCTCAAGGTAACTTAATAAATAAAACCAAATATTACATCTAAAATAAAACAAATTTAAATACACATTATTGTTTGTATATATTTAATAAGCTTTTTCTTATATATAAATTACTTTTCTTTATTTTCCTATATTTAAAGGCTTCCTTATATGGTTCCTCATCTTTTTTTTTTGACACCAGAATAGTGACATTCCCGAATGCCCAAAGTTGACCCGACTGTGGCCTACCGAAAAGTGAGCTGTCCAAATGGCCTAATCTTTGCCTGCACCTCGCACTTGACTTGATTTGCCTTCTCCCGCCCGATAATAGCCACGGGGAATGGACAGGAAACAGGGACTGGCGGCGTGCCGTGGGGCTGACAGCTGGCGGGTTTGCAGTTGACTGACTTCTTATCTCCTGCCCCGCGGCAGATGCGAATGTGTCAACTTGGTTCGCGCCTCCGCAAATCCTTCCGTCGTTCGCGCTGACATTGAAATGGAAGTGGGGTATCGCGGCGGTGTCTAGCTATTGAATATGCAATAAATGATAATGTGCTGGGCGAGAGAGTGGAGAGAGAGAGAGGCTGCTGCTGAGTCACAGCATTTCACTCGGGGATCGCATTATAAATTACTCCAGCTCGGGGCCAACTGCGATAAATGATGGTGCAGAAAAGTGCATTGACAGCACTGACAGTTGCCATAAAATATGGTTCAATAACTTGGGTTCAAGTGGGATTTCTTTCGGCACTTTCCGAAAACTATTCCACGACCATAACACGAATCTTGAGTAAATATTTTGATGGCATCCACATCCCTAGGGATGTTTACGAAACTGCTGCCAAAGTCGGAAAAAGAAGCCAGAATAATCATTGGTTTTATCTCAGGCACTCACTCACTATCTATCTTTTACAACTTCTGCTGCGGTAAGTCGTGCGCCAACAAAGCCGTAGCGAGGAGTAAATAAAATAAAACTAAATAAAAGCAGTTAGCACTCAATATGGTTGGCACATAACGTTTACGTATGCATAACCACCGCCATCATGATTTAAGACATTTCATCCTGAGCCCCCGGAAAACGTCGTGCTGCACGCCACATGGCAGCCCTGCCGACTATAAATTTAAATGGCCATTTCCAGTGTGGCAAAACGGATAATAACCCATTTGATGTGCGGACACACTTTTTCCATTAAACCTAAACACAATGCGATGCTCGCTCACCGAAGAAATATGGCCTAAAAGGTGGAAATGAGGCCTGTCCGGGGCGGTATTATATGTGTGTATGGGCCGGGGCTTAAACACTTTTACGCCCGCAACTTATGGCGCACAGCGCACACACGTTACGTATACGCACGATTGGCCCATAAATGCTCGTTTCCCTTTGCCTGATGGCATTGTTAACTCTTTTTAATTGAAATCGTGTTGGGGTTTCATTAAGCACTTTTGAATGCAGACAGAACAAATTTGTATTTGGGAATTCTAGATGGGATTCTATGCATATTACGTATACGCCCTGTGTGCTCCAATTATTCATTAAAACTCTAATGTAATTGTAGTAATCGTAATACTCATTTTATAAGTCATGTAATTGAAATGAAAATTCTTTGTTTCACCAAACTTTGATAAAGTATTTAATGATTATATTTTAAGGTATTACGCATACGCATTTTTCCGTATACTCTTCGGTAACCATTTTGAATACATGTTAATGTATTTCCCTTCCGTAGCTCAAACCGATTATTAAACGCTGTTAATTGAAATTGTGTCGGGCTTTATCTTTCTTTTTATCAAACATTGAGTGACAATTTCGTCACTCGCTGGCACAACTCATTTGCAACTCAATTTCCATTGGAAATTGAATCAAACCCGTCCACACAGACTGTCAATTATGACATTATCACCGACGGAAAACTAAGTTCCAACTTGGCAGCCAGCACCCCGCCCCCCAGCAAAACATTGCTCCAATTACAAGCTGTGTCTGTCGGTATGCGTGAGCTCCCCTTCGCCTTTATCTGCATATATATATATATACACATACACCTACACACGCTACCGCTTCGGTGGCTGCTGCTGCTGTCCTCCTAATTTGCATGCCCGTTTTCATGCACCCTCGCAGTTTGTAATTGAATTAGTTTTAATGCGATATTGTGGCGCGATAAGGCCGACACCCTGATAGCTCTTTTATTCGTTTATGAACGCTCGTTTATCAATTGCAACTCGCACAATTCACTTGCAATTGCCCAAACAAAAGACACACGAAAAACCCGAAAGCTATAGCGCAGCTAAAAAAAAAACAACAAACAAATAAGGAATAACACAAAACGCAAAATAAAATACGGAAAAGAAGAGCACAAATCACAGAGCAAGCAAAATATACGATGTTTTGTATACAAGAGCTAAAGAGAACGTTCTCAGAATTTCGATTCGTAGTGGTGTTTGTTTGTAATGAGCAGAAAAACCAATTAAAAAGTGTTGATTTTTTTTTTTCAATTTAGAAACAAATATTTTCACACACAATATAAGTCAATATTTAATAAATATTAGATGCCACATTTTGGTACAATTTTCAAAAGAACGAACTTTTCAAAATTCACCATAATTGCTACAGATATTTCACGGTTCAACACCTTTCTGAAATTGTTATTATAGCTAAAACTATGTAGTATTACTTGTTTTCTTTTTGTTTGCACTTTTGCGGTCACTCCGCCCCTCTACCCTTCGGATCATCTCTCGGATATGTGTGATATGCGGTGATAAAAAGCTAATCAAGCGGCTGGCCTTTGTTGTTGTGGCCACCGCAAGTGCCACTGGCTGCTCCTCGTTACCTGAGCGATGATCCGATCCGCCTGTGCTGCGGAACAGGTGCAGCTGCTGCAGATGCTGATGTGGATTTAGATTCAGATTCAGATGCTCTGGCGGAATTCCCTCGGAGCGTGCCGTTTGCGTGAGCACTAGGCAGTGGGTCGGTCTCGGGACTCGGGAATAGCAATCGCAACGTTCTCGACGCGCCACATGAACTTTTCAGACTGAGCGGCGAGTCGGAAGCGAGCGGCCACCCGAGCCAAAAAAAAATTGAGAGCGGCCAAAGAAAGCCGACGCCGACGCTGACTTCGTAGCTGCCGGTCGCCGGTAGCAGCACTTTCGACGTCGACCGAGGCAGAGCGGCCGAATGGGGGTGGTGGGCGCATGTAAAATTGGAGGAGTGAACGTGCTGGGTGGGCGTACTCAGATGAAAAGCCTCCGAGCCGAGCAGCGGCAGCAAAGGCCACTCAAACAGCGAGTGAAAACGAAAGCGGAGCAAAGCGGCCCCAACTGGGCGAATCGGGAAGCGATTCTAAATCATTGAGTTCTATTCCGATAAATTTTAAACAATCAAATTAAATTGCTGGCGAGCTTACTGCAGACGGAAAAGTAAACGGAAAGTAGTCGGTGGTTAAGAAGTAAAGTTAGAAATCAAATGGGTTAACTTTGACTTCACATGTGTATTATCGTATTTTATATACTATTTAAAAAGATGTAAAAGCATTCACTAAATTGTAAACCTTATTACCTATATTGGTTATTATATTGAAGTTTCTTTTCTACTAATTTATCAAAATAAAGTAGAAAAACTAATTTGCAATCCCACAAAATACAGTAATGAGATCCTAAATATAAATATTAAGTATTTATTAACATTTTAATTTAAAAGCGTAGTTGAATAAATTCAAATCAATACGGTGGATGTCTTAAGCTTGTATTATTACAAACATTAAA
>JAEIIL010024541.1:0-16835 GCA_018905715.1 Drosophila lini | reverse complement strand
CTGTTATAATAATATAAATACAAATACGTCCTGTTGCTAATTAAATTTAACTACTACGACTACAAACAGTATTATTAATGCAATTAATAATGCAAAGCATAAAATATGTCCCTGCCATTGTCTACACAAGCATTTCAATAGGAATATCAACCATTTGGATGTCACCCAATCACTCCGAATCCCCCAAGCAATCCCATAGTTTTGAAATCACATCCCCGAATAATACAAGACCAAAGCGCAGCGTCATAAGCCAGCTATAATGCCCGCTTAAAGGGTATGGCGAGAGATGAAACTGCTGCGGGAATGGAATTTTTACTGCATGGACATGAGTCAGCGGCAGAATGCATGGCATACGTTGAGGCGCAAATGACAATGAAAAGGGCTTTGTGCTCATGCCCCTCTCTCGGTGTATGCGGGTGTGTGGGTGGAGGATGGAAAAGCCAGTGTGAATGTGTGTGTAATGCGAGACTTTCGTGAGCTAAACGCAAATAATGAAAGTGCAAGGGAGGCAGGGATGGAAACGTGAGATGATGGGAAGCAGTCAACAAGCGAGCGCCAAGTGAAAGTGGAAAGTGCACTCAACACCGAGTGCATCAGTGTGTGTGCGACTGCTGTCTGTGTGTGCGTGTGCACTACTTATGCTGCATACTTTGGGGGAGCTGGCGCTCAAGATAAATAGCTGCGGATGCCAGGAAAACAAATCTGCGCACCGTGCTGGCCGCCCTTTTTTATACCAGGCGCTGGGAACTGAAAATGCCAGAAGAGAGCCTTGGTGAGGCAAACTTTCAGAATTCTGCTGGCTTTTTGGTCATAATTATGTTAATTAAGCCATGGGTACAAAAAGTTTGCCATATGCCTGGCAACCGAACAATTTTCGCCGCTTAAGTGAAGCGCAGACATTTAAATTTGAATTTAAATAGCCTTTCCTTTGACTCAGTACTCTTTCTCTCCAAATTCCTTGGCACACATGGGGCCTGGGTGCTTCACGTACTTGGGTAACGTTTTTATTTGCATATCATTTAGAGCCCGTAACGGCTGAGGAATGTTGCCAGGAAGTAAGAAAATAAAAAAGGCGGCCTAAGACAAACTACCTGCCTGCATGCAGAGAAAATTCTTTCCTCTAAAATAAAAATTCAGGATTAAAGTGAAAATGTAAACGATTCAACAATATCGATCGCCCTTGAACAAAGGACCACCGCATACCAAAAATCTATAAAGGCCTAGGGTCAGATTACAAAATCTATATTAAGCGACAGACATTCTGACTTTCTGAGGGTACCCAAAATGGAACTTGCCTAAAAGTTTTGATTCAGAAATAACACTTCTTTGATAGCCATTAAAAAGAAACAAACAACCGAAAAGGCCATGTTTTTTGTGCTCTGTACGAGCCTTTGCACACTTTCGGCGGGGCAAAGCAACTCAGTCAGCAATTTGCTTTAATATTAAATGGGTAACGAACCGTAAGAAATATGAACGTGTTATATAGTTTGATGTGAACGCATTTCGGCCAGAATGTAATGCCAGGAATCATTGGGGAGTCTTGCTGCTGGTCGTGGCAGCTGTCAGGTGGCAGGTGAGGTGGGGGAGGCGAGTGCCTGCAAGGTTGAATGGTCATGGCATTGAGCGGCTAAGTGGATGGGTTGTGGGTGGGTAATGCGAACGGGTGGCTTCAAATCTTGTCCGAGAATAACTTTCTCAAACTTTGATTAGGTTTTCACTTGGCCGGAGAAAACTTTTCAGAATCATTTGCCTAGAAACAAATATGTTTTGTCAGTGCGAAAGAGACTTATGATTTTGCCAAATTAATTGCTCAAACTCAAAAGTTTTCAAAAGTAAATTTTCTCGCAGACTGTCAAAGACATTTCATTTATCACTGTCTCGTTGTGGCGGAGATTTATCCATGGAATTTTACTATAACCCAAACTATTGCTTTTATAAATTATTTGTACAACAATAACTAAGGCATCATTTTCAAAGATTGATATTCTTCTGTATAAGCCAAGAGGCAAGCCATCCATCAATTAGGTCGTGTCTTGAACTACTTACATCCTTTTACTTTTACTTGGTCTCGAAACTTTTGAGGCCAACCTTGTGCCAGCTTCCTGGCTCAAGCGAAAATTGTTGCTTCTTCTGAGGTGCTCTCTGCGTGTATATATACAGCTTTGTCTGTATATTTCCGCGCCTGTCTGACTGACGCGCACACAGGCACATAAGGAGCACACCTACTATACGTGGATCTGTCGGTGTGCAAGGTGAAGCGCTCTGGCGGCAAAGACATTCAAATTTAAATACAAATGTTGCACGTGCCTCGTAGGTGTTTCAGTTGCGAGTCTCCCGGCAATGGGCCATATCGGCACGTGTGTGTTGGCCCTGTAGGAGCGTCTGTGTGAGTGCGCCCATTTCGGTGATTGCGCTGCTAAGGTTTAATAAAGCAACACCAAGACGACGCCGTCGAGGGGGACAATTACCTGGAATGGCGAAGAACGCGGAGAAATGGCTGCCATTCCGAGGCATCGAGCACCGGAGTGCCGTGACTCTGCTCTCGTATAATAAAGCAACTTGCCTTCGTAATTGGCAGCCGCAGCCAGGAATAAAAAAGCGGGACTGTAGCATAGGCAAAGGACGCACACGAAAAAAAACTTTAAATTGAAATGAAATGAAGTGTGAAGCGCCGGGATCCGCTCACAGAAAAGGTCGAATGCTGGCACACACCATTATGGGCCGTCTTCCAGGTGCGAGGACGACTGTACATAATTGTTTTCGGTGCGTTTGTTTAGCTTAATTAAAATACCCGCTGCAAACACTGAGGTGTGCTTGGCCACAAAAAGGAAATGTATATAGGCAATCTGGCATATATATAGAATATTATTTTATTTTTTATGTTCCAGCCAAATTTCTTTCTCTAAGTTTGCCCTGGAGCTGGCCACGTGATAAGCCAGGCTGGGATATTAAATGTCAATAAACTTGTTGAGCCTTTAGAAACTCGAGCCAGTCACAGGTGGACTTTATTTTGTTGGCTACATCGTATATTAAATATTTAAATCAACCAAATCCTAACCACAAAGTCTAAGTTTAATTGCTCTTTGTGTATTGTCCATTGAAAATTCCAAGCGCTTGAGCTTGTAATCTCATTTTCCAAGGAATTTGTGCATAGGTTTTGCAGGTATTTTCAAATAAAGCAGAACTAAATGCCAATCAAATGACAAATTTTAAGGCACTTAATTTGTGGTAATTTTAAACTAAATTAATACTTTTGAGACATTACGAAGATGTCTTAGTTTGGCTTTAAACTGACTTGAAAGGCTGTATGGCTTGAATTATAGATAACCAAGTCAGTTACCATTTCGACATGTCACAAAAGTGTCTGCTAGACAAAAGTAAATAAATAAAGCCTTAAAGTGAATAGATCCTTTGATTCCTTTTGAATAGACAGCTTATGGCCATCTTTAAGTGGTGGAGATTTCTCGTAATATCCCCACGCGATCACGACTTCGGGGCATCTCTGGCTCGCCACCTGCTGCTCCACGCTCCTGTCGCCCGTTGTCAGTGGCTGATGTCCTGCCGCCCCCGTCGGTGTTGTTGTTGATGTTGATGTTGCTGCCACTGTTTTCCCCGGGTTTTCATACGGCAAAAAGCAATTTGGCCTGCCAGCGAGCGGCTTTGGCGGTGCGCTTTGGTCCTCCGCGCTGACAGCCTTTTGTGCTGCCGTGTCTGTCCGCCTCCTTGGGCCCTGTCTCCTGTGTGGTCCCTTCTCCGCAAACAAGCCATTTTATACAGTTGCTGCTCCTGTCGCTGCGGTGTTGACACCCCGCTGGCTTTAGCACTTCAATTTTATAACGACAGCGGCGACAGAGCTGCGAAAGTATTCCAGACACAGGACCAGAGGGCTGTCCAGATCCCATCACCTGCCTAATGGTCTGTGCTGGCTGTTATAACCGGACATTGGCGACCATAACTTTAATGGAAATCACACACACACATTTACAGAGACAGAGAAAGGGAGAGAGAAGGTGGCTTTTTTTCCACTCACTTACTCATTCACTGTTTTTTTTTTCTGGTACATAATCTAGGCTATTAAAATTCAGTGCTGGAGATGACAGTGCGTATACGTAATGCGGCAAGATTGGCCCAAATTGGGTATTCAAAGGACCGAGGGATTTTTCCCCAGCCCAGCCCATAATTGCCGAGCTTTGCGCCACCAAACGAAAGCAGAAAATATAAAATCACATAAAAGCATCGTTTTTATAGGTACCGAATTTTGAGGAATTTTGCGAGCAGGAATTTTAAATCCGCAAAAGCAAGTTAATCCCTTCGTTTATTATGGAATTTCATCTCGAGATGAAACGGCCCGGCGAAGCCGCAGGAACCGCATTCCCCGTCATCCATCATCCGCAGCCAGCAGAACCATCAACTACACTCGCATCCTTTGCTAATGATTGTGTGTATGCCAAGAGGAGTCTTCACCTCGTCCTTAACCAAAGCCAAAAAAACGTTTGCCCGCCGGCGACCGCTTCACACGGATTCAGAAAACATAATATTTTTGAGGGGTGTGTGCGTGCCGGCGGCCTTGGCGGAAAACTTGTTCCTGCCGGAGCATAGTTTCCTCCTACGCACACTTTAATTAAAACGACGAACAAACACGAAACTCTAGCCACTAGAGGGGGAAGAAATGTCGGGCTTATGGCCATCAATCAAAATGACAAAATAAAATGTTTGTTCTCCCGCACCGAGGGCGGGGCCCCTGCAGATAATAATGTGCATTGACAGCGCCTCGTCAAGTATGCAAAGGCACTCGCATTGGGTCCTCGAATAAGGATTCGGATACGGATTCCCAGATTCTCGAATTCGACTGTTTGCAGCTGTCGAAAATGAAGAGACCATAAAATGTTGTAGCCAAACGGGACAAGGCAAATGAAATTTATTGCCCTGTTGTGATAAACGTGACGCGCTGTGCCAAAGGGCCACGCCCTCCAGCCGGTGGAGGCGGGTGGATGAGCAGGACATTTTACAAGTGCCTCTTACATTTGATTTGTGAGCCTGTGTGTGTATGTGTGTGGTCCAGGCCAAAAGCGGCATTCACCGCCATTGCCATGCGAACGGCTGACAACAGGTTAATGCGAGCCAAGCCGCTGCCTGGGGGAGTGGCGTTTTGAATAATGAGGGCCAGATTGATGATCTCTAATGGCTGAACTTGGGTGCAAGTTGGCCAAATTAAGTTGTTGGCTAAATGGCGGAAACCAAGACAAATTCTCATTCGAATATTAGCCGAGGGCAGCTATTGGGAAAAAGGATATTTCCAACAATTTTTACTTTTCTCTTCGGATATAAAAATTATTTTTTTTTTATATAAAGTTTTTTGGTTTTCATAAAAATAAATAAATTATGTCTTAAATTTAAAGAATATATTGATACATTGGAAAAAAGGATAAATGATGATAATCTTTATTAAATGACAAAATTTAATTTAGGCCGTTTTTTCTAATATTTACACAACAGTTTATTTTATTACACATTAAGTAGATGACTTAGCCCTTAGCTTTTATATAAATATACCTCTATATTTTACTTAATTTTATTATAAAAATTAAATATAAAGTTTACAAAATATTTACACTATTCAGAATCGTTTTAAGTATTAAATTATGCCTTCATTGCATAGCAATTGCAGCCCAATATTTATAGATTTATAAATAGAAATTGTCATCTGTTGAACTTGAACTCAACTTGCGCAAATGTCACTCTGGGAAATGTGAAAATAGGTAGCAAATAAATTTAATTTAATTTTTTTTTTTTTTTTTATTCGGAAACGGAAACGGAAACAGGGGTGGTTGCCAACTTCATTGAATTCTAAGGGGAGCCAGTGCCAAAGCCAAAGTTCAAATGCAAGTAAAAGCCCTAACCGGATAACTGATAACCTAGAAAAGCTGCCGTGGCAGAGGCAAAACTTTCCCGTTCAAGGTTCAATCAACTTCGCCGGGGAACACATATTTGCCCAAAATTCGTGTCCAACGTGGCGTATGCTCGACATTGGCCCTCAACGTGTTTCTCTTTGCCCTGCAAAGCGGTTTAGTAGCTTGTTTTGACATTTTTCCATCCTGCCTCTCTTTTTTTGGCTTTGTTTTCGCCCGTTTTTTGTTCCAAAATTTCCACTGGCTCTTCATACCTTTGCGCCTAGCTGCAGCTGTTGCCCAAATGAAGCCTAAGAGGTACAAAAATTCGGCGAAAAAAGCGAAATTCCTCAAAGGTTCCACCAACTGCACTTGCATTCTTTACTTTTTTTCATTGCCTGCTTCCGCCTGCCGGCTGCTGGTTGCCTTTTTTTCCGTGAAATTCTTTTCTCTTTTTTGCAATGTGCTACTGCCAACGCCAAAAAAGCCAGTTGGGCCAGTTTGAAGGTTCAGATAAGGACTCTGGGAAATTAATGCGCGACTTCTGCCTGGCTACGGGCGTCTGTTCTTGGCAGCCAACTTGGCCGGCAGATAAGGTTAAGTTTTTGTCTCCGTGTTTATGTGTGTGCTTAAATTTAACCTCACGAATTTGGGCCAGTAAACGCATAAAAAGGAAACAAACACATTGCCATCGGGACGTGTATGTCACGTGAATGGTGCTGGGCTGTTCTTCTCATCCTTCGTGCGGCAATAATCGTAAAATAAAATTTCGTGCAGGCCCCAACAGAAGGTGACCAAGACGCTGAATCCTGGAATACCCTATAGGATTGATTGAGCATATTGGACGCATATTCTAAGCCCACGTTTAATATTTGCCAAGTGAGCAGCTTCGCCACCTCGTGACTAGGCCAAAAGCCCAACAAAAACATCCTGCGGCCAAAGGGTATTCGCCATTGACGAATGGCCAGAGTTCAAAGAGCCCCAAATTCAATGGAAAATGAAAATAAATATAGAATTAGCAGGGCGAGAGGAGAGGAGCGAGTCGGCATGCAAACGCGTTAAAATGTGAAATTCAATTTTGTAGAGAGGAAACAGGCAAAGGGCAAAAAAGGCATGCCGCAAAAATTCGGTCGGTGAAAAATGTGTGTCTGCTTCTGGGTCTGGGTTAGGGAGTGTGCTGTGTTGGTTACTCTTTAAAGTGTTTAATTTTAAAGGCGGGAATTCCGCCGTTTGCGGCATTAGCCAGCGGGAAAGTTAAGGAGAGAAAAGGAGCTCCTGGGGACTCACCACAATGCGCCTGACACGTGTCATTTTGCGGTAATCGCCCAGCTTGAGGCTTGGCAGGCGAACAATTTCCCGGGATTTGGCTGAAGTGCGTTGGTAGGACGAAAACCCGGCAGCAGGCGCAGAAGTTTTTCCTTTCCGATTTCCTTTTCGCCACTGATTGCCGCCTGTCAGTTGCAGTTCGTAGCTCACAATTAGCGACGGCAAATGCAAAACTTCACGGCCGCAGGACACTGTCTAGTTCCTCTTCAAAATAAACACAACACGTTAAAGCACAAGCTTGGGTTTTTTTATGGCAATCACTGTTAACACTGTTTGGCAGAGCTTAAGTAAATATGTAGGTATATATTTGCAAAATCTTTAATTCTGGAATCTTGTTTGCTCGAGTTTTTCGCCTTCGCTCGTACTTTTTCACAGCTTTTGGCCAGATTTTTTCCCAGGTATCGACCGCTGCGCCAAACGTCTCAGATGAAACTGAACGCTGCCTGAGATTCGCAGCCAGATGAAATACCCCCTGGAAAATCGGAAAATCCATGTGGCCAGGAGCAACAACAAAACTGCGGCAAAGAGCGCAACTGCCGCTCGCCGTCTCTCTCGCTCTTTCGCTTGACTCTTGCTCTCCAACACTCTTGCTCTCCCGCTCTCGGCACACACACACGGCGTATACGTAACGTTACGACAAAAACCAGCTGAGCGCACAGTGGTCCTCATTTGAGTAATAAATCCGTCTTGAATTGTTTAATATCCTAGTGAGAATATTTAAATCAAATAATATATGTCTTATATTGTACATAAATCGTACTTTCTGTAACTATAAATTTTTCTATATTTATATTTAATTAGTCGTTTTTACTAAAATATTAAAACAATTGTTCAAAATTCTATTGAGAAGATGTAAATGAAATTAATACATGTTTAGAGAGTGAGCATAGCTTCCAATGTTTTATTTATTTTTTAATGTATCATAATATTAAGTCGTTATTACTAAACTATAATTTTCCCAGATTTTACAAACTATATTTCAATTATTTGAGTATTGAAGCTTTCCGGCATTCTTGCATTTTTAATCAATTTTTCGAGTGTCTAAGAGTCAAACGTTCTTTTATTTATTGCTTTAAAGTCTTTAAGGATATTAAAGATAAAAATATTTTCTCTTATTTCCACCAACCTTGACCCACTGTATCACTTTCATCCTTTTGTTCCGGGCTTTTGTGCAGTGTATGAGAGATGGCAAGAGAGAGTTTTTTTGCGGCCACTGAGAGCGCTTCCTTTAGGCTTGATAAAACTTTTATTTTACCAAACAAATTGCAGGGCCAAAAAAAACTGAGGCACGCGGGCAAGTCGAGAGCAACAGCAGAAGCAGGATTCCGGGGAAAGTCTCGGCCGGAGTAGAAGTTTTTATTGCCGGGAGAGGCGAGAGGACGCTAAGTGGGTGCCTGTCCAAGGGGAGTGTATGTTGGTCGGAGTGTGTCCGTATGTTTATCTGTTTGTTTTCTTACATTTTCTGTGTATTTCATTGTTTTTTTTTTATGTTTTTTTTCCTCCCCGCTGCGAGAGAAGCGGGCTGAAGTCGAGAAATTCAAAAATCAGGCACTCCAAACTTGTTGATGAAAAACCACTGCATGTGCGGGAACTCCCAGACTAGTTTCCATTTTGGGGTGGCTCGCCTCGCAAGGTGGTGGCATATTTACAGGAGCCAAGGAGCAACATGTTGATTTTACACGTGCTCGACTAGAGCACACAGGTGCCGATGTTAACTCGTCCAAATGTGAGATAGCGTCCGTCTGCGAACTCCTCGTGTGTGTAATTTAAAAATGCAATTCATTAAGCGCGCGCTAATTGCAATTTAATTGCATAACGAGCAAAAGGCAGAGATCGCAATCAGAACATGATTTTCCCTCCATTTCTCTTTTATATTTTGTAGCCGGAAATTGCGCTGCTCACAAATGGAGCACAGATTTCATCAACTTTTGGGGCTTAATTGAAACAGGTTCCTCAGATTAGGCCAAAGGAAAACAGGGCAGGCGAGATTTTTGGTTTAAAAAAAAAGAAAAGGAAAACATCTTTCAGGAAGAGTAAAAGTTCAAGGCAGCCTGACAAGATTTGTAAAAAGGGTTCTTTGGTTAAAAGCACCAAGGTAATTGTTTGAAACTCAAAGGAAGTTGGAAAAGATTTGTGTTAGAAACCTGTTCAGAAGGTAAGAAAGGAAGAATGCAAATATAAGTATTAGTATTATTTAGTTATAATATCTTAAGAAAATCTTAGTAGAAATGAAAAACTCATTTTCAATTCCAATTAATATCATTATCATATTATCATATTCATTATCATATACTTGCAAACGGATATTTTCTTAAATTTAAATACGATTCGGCAGGCTTAAGGAAAGGCGTAAGGGCTTACCAACTTAATCTATGACAAAACGGAAAATTTCTGCTGTTATTAAGCCTCACATGCATGTTTTCTGCCTTGCTTTTCGCTTTTCTTGCTCGTTTTTCTTCTCTTGTTTATCAGCTTTTTTGTTTTTCCGGGCTCAAAGTTAGTCGCTATTATTGCTGCTGCCCGGACTGCCTTCTGTTTTGCGGCTGCTGCCTTTTGCTTAGACCGGCAGTTCCGGTGAAGGAGCCGCAGCAGCGTGCCCAAGTGGCCCGAAAGGGGATTTCCCAGTCCCGGCTGCCACGTGTAATCCTTTCTGCCATATGACCCCACCAGTAGCCATTCCCAATCCCATTCCCATGGCCCTCCGTCCGGGTCTCGCTCGCATTCTTTCGGTATTTTTAGGCTTCCCTTTTCAATCTTTGCCATTGTTGGGGTTTCTTGTTTTGTTTGGGCTTTGATTACTTTAAGTTTTGGTTTTCGAATGATTGGCACAGCTCCGTGGAGGCGGCACTGATAGGTCTTTGATGTAAATGATAGCAGGGGAGGATTTCAGCCGGGATATTGGGGATTGAAATTTGCATTTGGGCCGGGCTCAACTTGTATGTTCGCATATATCCAATGCCCTCGGCTTTGGCCGGTAATTCATTTCATAATTACGCATTTGGCTTAATTGGCGGAGTTGAACCGTGAATTGTGGTTAGCCATTCAATTTGAATATTATGCCGGATTATTCCCCCCTTTGCCACGTGCGTAATAATTTATCATAATTTCATAAACTGGCCAGTGGCCACATAAAGTGCAGCACAACTGCATAGAAATCGGGGCAACCATTTCAGCAATCCTCGTGCCAATGGAGCGATGATAAAAGCGGCTTTACGATGAATACTCAGCGCCAACACCAAATGCCACAAGCTCTTGAATGTGTCGTTAAAGCCAAACATTGCAGAATCAACAGAGTGATTATACCCTTTTAACGGGGTTAGGACCATGTGGTATGTGGTGGCAGGTTACCTGCTGAAATTTTTATTGCAAAAACTTTTACATGCAAACTTTTTATACAAAATTACATGTATAATAGCCGATGTATAAGCAAAATATGCAATGCATAACCGAAAGTGCCCTAGATGGTCAATACATAATTTTAATTAATTTTAAATATTCAAATACATTCTTTAAATTTCCGCACCCCACAGAGTATTCCAAATTCGTGCTTGTGCCTCAAGTTTCAAATTCGTTTTTCATTGCATGAGTTTTATGGCCACGCTGCAGCACTATTTGCTGACAATTAACATTTTATGCGTTCTATTTTTTCCAGCTTTTATATCGCCCACTTCAGAAGGGACTAACTGCCTAATCAAGAGTTAATCCAGCCGGCCCTTTCCCATCCTCCCTCCTAAGTAACTGCTTTTGCGCTGCCAGTGAGGTCATAGTTGGGGCTTCTGGACCGACGCATAATAATTACCTACCAGCGCAATTTGCCGCAATTTATGCGCATACATTCTGGCAAAGGACTACTGTGCTCTACGCGCTTATGCCTTTGTTCAATTTATGCAGAACATTTTGCGATTGTAAATGCTTAAACGATGGAAAAACCGGAGCCAAATGTTTGAGCTGAGTTTGCCATCCGGTTTTAATTGTGGCCAAGCACAATGGATGGACAGGATGGCAGCCCTATCTATATAGAATCTCCATCTCCATCTGCATTTGCAGCTCGCCTTCCTTGGAAAATGACAGCTTGTGTTAAGTGAATTTGGTCGCCGCTTTCTATTTGCCATTTCAATTGCAAATTAACTTTGCAATCCAATGTCTGACAATGGCAAAAGCCCTCGACCGACATGTGTGCGAATGCCAGGCAACGGACGCACATGGATATATATATTCTATATGTGTTTCAGAAATATATATATGTATAAACACCACATGGCAGCCACAAAAATAAACTCAACTGCTGCTCTTCCTGCTGTCGAGTGGAGAATGCAATGCTCTTTGCTTCGTTGGGCGCCCACTCCCCATTCCCTCAAGTTATTTCTAATTAAAGCTTAATTGTCTCTAGCTGACAGCCATATGTAGTTAAATACGCAGAGAAATTAAACTGCGAGTCAACAAATTAAACTTTAACTGTTCTTCCTGCCTCGATTAAGAACTTGGCCCTAGTAAATTATTTCTTTTCCGGATTAGACGGCTTGAATTCAATGCCAATCGCCTGTGGCTGGGCTTACACAATTTTGGGGATTTTTCAACTAACTTCCCTGGCCGCAACGATTATTTATGTTCGTACGTGCATCAATGTTGCTGCAGCTGCCACAGCCTGCAACCAATGTGGCAGACAAAACAACCACTGGGCTTCGGCTGTGGGCGTTGGGTGGCAGGCAAATTTACATAAAGACTTAAGCCAGAAAGCCAGGAAACGTGGCCGAGTCACGTTTATTGGCCACAGGCTGGTCACACAAGCAGCACAAATCATGCAAAATTAAATTCAAGTGAGCCGATAGGAGCTCTCTCCGTCCTCCCATTCAGTTATTGATTGAAAGTTCTGTCCGACTTTTTTTTTGTGAATTTTCTAGTCTCTCACAGAATGCAATTTGCCGTTGCCACTGCTGGCTCCACAAAGTTACGCATACGCCGTGTGGGCCGCAAGCCCACTAAGAAACCATTTTGGTTCAAGTGTTTGGCCAAACAAGGGAACATGTGTCTCTTGTCTTGTTGGAACAGGAGCATAGGAAATTGCAGGACACTGCAAACACAGCAGGCAGAGCGGACCAAATGAGGGCAACAACATCAGCCACATTCTTGGTAGGACATGCGACATGTGCGTGTGCTTTGGAAATGAAATGAAAATGCGGCACCCAGGACATGTTTTGGTTTCGAAGGAACTGCAGAAAATTTGCTGATACAGAGACGAAACATGTCGACGAGATGTTTTCCTTCATACGGAAGCATTTTTGAGAAATATAGATTGCGTATGAATTGATGCTGCACTCGTAGTTGATTAAAAACATTCGGGTAACTTTCAAGACTTTATTTATCATTGGGTCTCTAAAATGTAATATATTCATTGAATGAAATAACTAACTAAATTAATTCTAAACATTTTGTTCAATTTAGCCAAACTAAGCACTCGTTAGAGTTTATTCAGAGTTTAACTACCATAATTCATTCATAATCAGGCTTTTTCATTAGCCTGGCCCACTTCTTTGAAACTTTCAGTTATATACACTTATTGTAGACGTTAAAAGTTCAACGCAACTAGTTTGAATAAATATAAAAGATACATTTTGTGTATCTTTGATCAAGTTTTAATTATAATTCCTCTTTTTGTTTGACCACATCGCGCACTCCATGGCTCCATGGTGTGCTATTTAACTTATTTATGACTGTGTGTTTTGGTTCAACAAATTTAATTAAAGTTCATTTTACGGCCATTCATCAGCAGCGTAGCCGTATGTGAGGGCGTATCCATACATCTGTACGCAAGAATATATACAAGAGAATATATATAAATTGTACAGTGCACAATTATGGGTCGACATTTAAATAATATTCTTTTTGGTAGAGACAAATTGCTGCAGATTTTGTTTATGGCAGTCGAGAGGGTGGTTTTACAAATTTTACAATGATAAGAAATAAATAATCAAAGCATTTGTTAACTTTAACAATTATTATCAAAAATGTTGTATTTTTCTGATTAATTTTACTTATATTGCAACTGATTAGACTTACTTAAATATAACCTTTGTAAATGTTAAATTTAAATTGATTATTTATGGCCCTACAGGAATACTCCTGCATGGGCGCTCGTTAAAAATTGAGTTTAGACTCATTAGAGTGTTCCTCTCCACGGAAATCTTTAGTAAAAGGCGAAAGATTTATTCGACAATTGAAGAGAAACCAGAGTGAGTTGGTACCTCAAACCAAGGGCCTCTCTATATGTTTCGAGCTAAAAGTAGTTGGGAATTATAGTCCAAAGTGAAGTCGAAAAATGCTCCTAAAAGTAGGCGACCTTAAATTATAGGGGTTGTCTGCTCAGGTAATATGAAAAATATGCCTACCTGAAAAGTAAAAAGTATCTTCAGTATTGTTTTTGTTGTTTAAGGGATGGAAATTGTTTTGGAAAGAAGGTATGTAATTGGGATTGGGATACAAATTAAAGAATATATTTATAAACATAAAGAAAAATAGATGAACAAAAATGTATTTCTTAAAAATAATCTTTATAATTCAATACCTTACGAATGATGTAAAATTAAATGTTAAGGAATGGGAAACGTAATCATTCTTCTTAAATTAAGTATCTACAGCTCTAACTACCTAGAACTGTTCAAACTAACCTCGTTACTTGGTCAAACACCAGGCCCCAAGCCATGGCGACTCTTTTGATTTTTGTTTGTTGCCTTTTTACTCATTTCTGCCGCTCCGGTCACCCTGGCCACCACCGACCGCCCTGGAAGGCTGTGACCGAAAGAAAACTTCTAACGAGTTTCATTTTCGGGTTTTTCCTTTTCGGCTCTTGGTGAAGCCTGGGAGGCGGAAGCCTGGTCCTGGTGGCAGCGGTGCCGCCTGTCAGTTGCCAACAAGGAACATTTTTTCGTTTCCTCTCACCCTCACCAGTGTGCGCTCGGTTTTTGTGTGATTTATATCACAATTTACTCGCATTCAGACCGCCTTTGTCGCGGGACCGGACTATTTGGCTGTTATTGGATTACCGGAAACTTACCTAGCGGCCCTCTCCGCCGATTCCCCAGAGCGTGCATATATCCTATAGTATAGTTAGTGGCGGAGACACGAGAGGCGGTCTGTCGATGATAAATCAACGCGCTAACGAATTTTTCGTTTGCTTTCGCTTTCTCGGCTTTTGTTTCGCTGGAAAAACAGAGAAGGTGAATTTCCTGGGCTAACAATACCTTAAGCCTTTTGGTGAGGGACAGGAGTTTGGGCAACAGCGGCAACAGCAGCTTCATAAATTGCCAGTTCGCCTTTGTTTCTCAAGATTTTTGCTTGGGTTATTTTTAATTTCGTGGCGCCTGCAATTTCTCAGTGTCAGTTGGAGAGCCTCAGAGTCCTCGGGATCCTGCCGCAGACAGAGATGAAGTGGGCGGAATAGGGGCGGGCGTGGAGTGCCTCATTAGCCTTTGTTGTGGCCGAAATACGAGGAAAGGCAATGCATATTTTCCCTTCAAGTTGATGCCGCTGATAATTATTTCCAATTGTTGATGGTCTGTGTTTAATTAAATTAGCAACACTCGAGTAATTACAAGGAGCTCCTACTCCCCCTCCCTTCACCGACGAACGCGAACCCTTCCATTTTCCATGTTCCTTTAGGGGAACATCAATCATATGCCGAAACTCAAATACAAAGCCTGACGAAAAATAGAAAGAGAATTTCTAACTTTTTGCTTTCTGTGTCAGCCTCAAGAAGATTTATGGCCGAAGCGGGGATGAGATGGAACCCCAGACCAGGACACATGTGAGTTGGCAACCCAAACAGCCAAAAAAGGAGCAAACCGAGCGGGGAAGTCCCCTAAACGAGGCTAACAAATGTAGTTTTGAGTCACATTTGGCTCAGCATCCGACTGATTGTTTAAATAAATGAGTCAGTGCCCCAGCTACCCAACAGTTTTATTGATTTTGTAGTGCAACTTGTCGCCTCCTCATCCGCATTTAGGGTAGTCTCCCTCAAAATCGACAAGCCGTTGATTGATGGATGGTAAGGGCCTGGGTCATCCTCTTCGTCCTTCTGAGCACATTAATTTACTAAAGAATTGCATTTTACTTTAGTTTTTATGGCCCGCATATTTCTGCCCCCTACGAAACCTTTCTCCATTCTCTGAATTCTAACAAATAGTTTGCAATTATCCCTTCTGCGGAGATGTTGATTTGGGGATGAGATTTGGGAATCCCAAGAACACCCCGTCAGAAACTCATCCACTTCGATGGCGGAGTCTTCTCCTTCGACATGTCCAGGCATTTGATTGAACGACCATATAAACATTTGACCGTTCATTCCTCACACATTTACAGTAGGTTCTGGCCATTAAGAAACAGTTTAAAGCAAGCTTAAGATAATGGCAGAAATAATAAAAAATAAGATTTTTAAGAAGAACAAATAAATAATGTGAAATTTATTATTTGACTTTATTTAACAAATCTTTCCTAAAATCTATTTTAATGTTAATTTAAGGAACTGCTATAAGCTCAATATTTTTATTTAATCTATATAATTTCCATAATCTGCCTTACCTATATTGACAGACATTCTGCGTACATTGGAAAGACTCTTCACTGTATCATAAAAATACTTTTTCAAGGCGAAGAACTATATATATAAATATATGTGGGGGGTTTGGTCGCATAATCGATAGTCATAAACATTAGAGCTTTAAATTTAATATCCCTGATGGCTTGGCACTTCCAAAAGGGACTCGCCCACAATGAGTGAATGTGATGCTCCATTGGACATTGCTTATGTTATATGTGGTGGCAGCAAGGAGAATTTATGCTCGGAGAGGGTGCAACTAAATGTGGCATGACACAGTGAATAGAACTAATTTTCTCCCTCTCATCGCATTCCCAGCGGCAAGACATGGCTGACAATGCAATTGATGGACAGGACATGAAGTGATTTCGTGGAAGGACCCGTGCTATTTGCGGAACCAGCTTTGAGGAATACAAATGTACTGCAGCTGCTTCAAGGGGTCCGCTTTAATAAGCCTCAAATTATATGGCAAACAGCCGCTTGTTTTTTTCTACTTTTGGCCCCGCCTTTTCTTGCCCGCAACTTTTTTGCCTGCACCAATTTGATTTTGTCATTAAAAAGTTTTTAGCGAAATAATAAAGTTTGTCAGCGCGGAATTCGAGGACCAAGCCGAAGGAAAAAAGATCGCCAGAAAGGAAAAAGGAAATCACAGTCCAAAAGTGGCCAATGAAAGTTTTCGTTGGACATGCAGGGGCGCCAGGAAGGGGAAAGATGGAGCCGGCCAAGAGTAAACTATGGACTGTGGTAGAAACCGAAATTTTACGCTTATCTTGGCAGAGTCAGAGATGTGTCCGAACTCGAGCGCGATATGTCGCAAATTTAAGCGCAGTCAGCTCGGATAAAAACGATTTTAAATAACCTGCAGTCATCACTTTTTGCCAGCGAAAGTTTAATTGCAATTTTTTAATTCAATAAATAAACTGATAACTTTTTAAGTGATTCTGTTTGCTCTACCGAGTATGTTTTTTTCGTGTCGCATCATTGGTGGGGAAGTCATTTTTAAATTGCCTGAGGATATATTTACGCCAATT
>JAEIIL010024539.1:0-91741 GCA_018905715.1 Drosophila lini | reverse complement strand
AATGTCAATGGTATTTCATATTCTATACTTTTCTCTATGGTTTTCTTTAACATTTCACAATAATCTTTTCACAGTGCATTGAGTTTTACTTGTTTGCTGCCTCCGCCAGCGAGAATTCTTAGGAATTCTTTGCCAAAAGTAACTGGCGGCATTTCAGGGCCTCCTCCCAGTCGCCGGACATGCAGAGTTGTTGACTCAGGTGACCGAGGACACAGCCTCGCGTTTTGTGAAAACTTTTCGATTGACTTGAATGTCAACGCTGGCAGGTCGTTGTGCCTCTCTTGTTTTTTTTAAATAAATATCAACAATTCTAATGTGCTGCAAAAGTGACCAAGGCAGGCGGAAAAGGGGCAGCGGAAAGGCAGGAAAAAAATGAAAATTTTCATTACCTTCCGCGTGTGTAGGAGCCCGTGCTTTGGCCAGATTCCTGGCCTGTCCTGACCTGGCCTGGCTTGGCCTGGCCCGCTGGAAATTTGCAAACCGCAATCAAAATTCCACGCCGCGGCTCTTAATTGGTCTTTCTTCAGGACGACCGGCGGAGTTTCCTTTTCTTTTATTTTCATTTTGCTTGTCTTGGCCGCCACCTCCTGGCCTGCGTCCTTTCCTTTCATTTCATTTGATTTTCTTTTCGTTTTTGTTTTCGCCGGCGTCCCACACAAATGCAAATTTCAATTACGCGTATTGCGGGGCCAAATTGAAATGCCTTGGAAAATATTTTCCTGCCCTCACTCATAAGAAATGCAGCGCGGGCTTCAACTCTGTTCGGTTCAGTTCCCTATTTCCACCCAGTAGATGTAGACTATAGGGGTATATAGAGCTTTAAAACAAGGTCGATTTTGATACCCTAAAAGGTAATTTATAGTCTCAATATTTTTAATTGTTTTGTGACTCTACGATATTTTAAAATACAAAATATTTACTTTATGTTAAACATTATAAAGGTGTACAGACGACAAACAACTGGTGTGTTATACGACCCAACAGCCAAGAAGATCTAGCCATGTCTCATGTCCGATCAATACACAAGAGCTATTCGAACTGAAATACATGCTTTTTTTGCTTAGTTATGATCGTTTTCAAATTCAACCTCATGATCCAGTTACAAACTGCAAAGGTATGCAAGCCCTGTCTTCCCAAAATAAGCTGCCTTTCTTTTTATTAAATTTTATTTATTTCAAATTTTTAGTTGCAGCAACATATTTGAGAAAGAAGCATAGTAGAACTGAAAACCAGTTCCTAAAATATTTTAAGGCATTGCATTTTACAAAATGAGAGCCAGGTATTTAATGGTCGGTACACTTGACCCCGATCAACAATCGCGTGCATTTCATTTGCATTTGGAATGCGCGCAAGTTCGGTCTTACTTGAAATTTATTTGCTAATTTTGTAACATGTGTCCTGTTTGGGGTAAGTTGAAAACTTTTCACTCGAAATTTGAATGGCAAATGGAAGGCGGCGGGTGGATGGCAGGACGAACGGGCAAGCGGACGAACGAAGGATACTAAGGCAAAATCCATTTGGCTTCTGCGGTTAATGAAATTTTCATTTGCTCGGCCGGCCAAAGTTTCGCATCTTCGCTTTTGTGTTTGCGGGCGGCCAGAGAGAGGGGGAGAGGCTGCGGCTGGTTTGATGGCATCTAGGAAATTATTTCATTTAATTGCCATTGAAATATTTAATATTAATTAATGTTCCTTAATTGCTGCTGCTTCCGCTGCTCCTTCAACTCATTAAAAACACATCAGCTCTCGGCGTGGCCCCACACATCTTGGTCACGCTCTTGTGGCCGACGCTCATCATATTAGGAGTATTAATCTTAATAATTGCTGCATATTGCCAGAAAGAATGCCGCAACAACAATGCGAAAAGTTGGTAAAACAAAAGCCGCAACTCGGACTTGTGTCCTCTCGGAATGTCCTTTCACAGTCCGGCAGATGAGAATCCAACTTTTGTGTGCCCCATTTTCTTGTCCTTCAGTTATGACGCGAGACACTCACTTTGTGTCTTTAACTTTTGGCGAATTATTAATGAGTTCTGTATCCTAGCCCGAGGTCAGACAGGATTTTGTCCGTTTGCAAATAGAATTAAGCATCGAAGTAAAGTTGTGACTTTAATCGAGATGGATATGGCTTTTGTTTGGCAACTATTGTCCGTATTGGCAATATAAATTCCGTAAATAGTTTTACATTCCCCTCGACTGCCCTCTCACATTTCAGGCATTTGCCATGACGTAAGTCCAAACGAAAACGGACATTTTTGGAGCGATCCTGATCCTACTGGAGTTAAGCCGAGCTGGACTGGCATCTGTAACTGATACCGGCAGAGGCTTTTAGCCTGGCCAGACTGGACATCGAATGCAAAAGGCATTGATGGACTGCATTTGATTAAATTAGTGTGCATTTGAGTTGGAAACGCTTCATCCTTAATGGCCTGCACATCACTCAAACGGCAAATGGCAAATACTCGGAGCATTCGGAATCCACTTGTGCAGCCTCCGCGCTGAGTTTGTCAGTGGATTTAACCAAATGTATGTGTGGCCTGGACCGCGCAATGTAATCGTAGTTAAATTGAAAAAGTTTAGACCATTTGTTTTATTTTTATAGTAGTTTGTGCATGCATATCTCACAGCAACACACACCCTCCCAGTCCATCTCCCCACCGCCCACTATATATGCACACATGCCTGCCGCAGTTCGTTTCCTGCTCGCAGCGAGAATTTAGTATTTTATTGAGTTGTTTTGATGGTTATTTAATGAAGTGCAATTTCAGTTTTCGCACACTCAACACCACGATTTATTCAGGAACGGTGTGCGTGCATGTGGGCCCAAATGGAAAGCTGGCTGGTGGCGGGAAAATACATGCGGCTGAGTGATTGCCGTATAAAATTAGGCATGCCTTTCAAAATGCAGTCTGTCCCTCGCTGTGCGATTGTTCTGCGCGAGGGGGCTTTGGGTTTCGCTTCTCGGGTTTCGGGGAAAGCCGGCTATTGCATTCAATTTGGCACGTTTCAATATACATAATATTGAGCGCATTTTCTGCGGTAGCCAATAAATCAGTTGCAAAAGCGAACAACTCAATCACTAACCGCATGTGTACATGGGCATGGAACAGTGGGCCACGATGCCCAATTATGCTCATCAGCCGGAAGTTCCTGCATATTGATGGATGCCTGTCATTCCTTTCTCAAACTGCCCATTAAGAATCGCCCACCTTGTGGTGCGCCAAGACTAGTACACAATAATTCGATCATAACTCGAGCCCCAACCCTTTCCTTACCCGGAACCACATTTTGCAGTTAATTTGCATGCCTCCGGCCGCCGGCTTGTTGTGGTCAGGTCGGCCTTTGTAGGACAATTAAACGCTAATGTGATTGGCACTCATGACTATAGAGAGGGAAAAGCGTCGATAGGATGCTATCGATGGTATCGACAAACATGCAGATAATCGGGATATGACACTTAGTGTTTTGTAATTTGTTATTCGTAGATGTACATTTCCCAGATAGTATCTAGTAGATACATTAAATATTCTCTGTAATCTATTAGATTTAACATTTGCCTATACTTTATGGTGTAGTGTAGTAGTAACTGGAAATGTTCTAAATTTACTCCCAACTCCATGTCTTTTATAAGCTCAAAATAAATTTTATAATGAATAAAAAGAACCTACTGCCACATTTGGCCCTGCAATTAAGATTGAGATATTTCCCACATTTTTTTTTTCTCGTCGAGCAGTTGGCAGTGCAATTAGGTTTTCAGCAACTTTCCTTTCAATTAGTTTCATTGTAGCTGCAGCGCGCGAAATGCCTTTAAAAGCGCATTAACTGCTACGCGAGTCCTTTAATTAGCTTGGCAGGAAGTTGCGGCTCGGCTGAAAGCCTTTCTGCTTTCAGGCCACTGCGTATGCCGTGTCTAATTATGAGCAATTAACAACTTGAGAAAACTGGCGGCGAAAAGGAAACATTTATGCACCTTTGCGTGGCAATGCAAACTATTTCCGAAATGGCTCGACCCAGCGATAAGATAGCTGAAGCCGGGGATGGAATTTAATTAAGTAAACATAATTAATTGGACGATGTCTATATGTGGGCCAGAGAGTGTTCATAAGTCCGGGTTCCTGGATGATTTAATGAAGTCATTAACATAATCTGAGTTTTACATGTCGATGACAGGGACAGAGAAAGAGGGCGACACACATAAATATTCATTGTGAGTCTTTGTGGGTCTCGAGCAACATGTAAGCAAAGGCAAAGTGCCATAAGCGGAAATCAATTTCTCAGAAACGAAAGTCATTTGGCTTTGGTCCTTGGATGAAGGCAGGACTCGGAAAGCTGTCCACGACATTTGTGCACTGAACAAAATAGCTGAAGGTAAATTGGAAACCTAAAGCTAAATATTAAAAATTTTATTTTTACCTTTGAATAGGTAAAAGCTGTAGTTTATTTTTGTTGAAAAGAAATATTATTTGCACAATATAAATTTGATATTGATTAAGTATTTTCTTTGCGTGTTTGCATTGGGAAAATGAAGCAGAAGTTATTGGCCAGCAAAAGACGATGTTGTCTTGGCCCCACAATGTTGTTGGCCCGGTCCCCCAGACCGCTCCCCGCTGCGTGCGGGAATTGTCCTTATTGAATTTCAATGACACATAGCTGGGATGCCATGTCCTGTCCGTATGCTCTCGCCCACGCCTGTGTGTGGCGATGACAAAAGCCAGTTCCAAACAGGGCAGAACACGACTGCCGTCGGAATCCTGGAGCAGACACAACAACTTGTTGACCGGATGTGTGGCGGCAATAAGTACATAAATGGGATTATTTGTGTGAGCCAAGTAACCGGGCCAGTTGTAGTTATATCGTCATCTAATGATATTTTCCAGTTACTGCGAAATCGCCGCCTGTCCGCTGCAGCTCGCCTGCTGCTGATATATGGAAACTTGGATTTGGATTCACTCGCTGACGAGGGATTTTACAAAAAAAGAAAAAAGAAGAAATATCCAAAAAAACAAGCGAGGAGTTCCTCTGCGTATTTTATTTATTTATATTGAAATTAAGTTGCGCTTGGCTGTAGAAATTGTTGCGGTTGCCTCGCAGGCAGCCGGTCATTCATGTTAACCCTTGTAGCCAGTTGGTCTTATTTGCTTTTTTCGGTCGTTCTTATTTTCCCGGGTTTCTTTCTCTTAACTGTTTTTATATTTTTGGCCCTGCTTTCATGGACCAACAACCACCATTCAGCCCGGATTTGTTTGGATGCGGGAAATTTGAATGTGAAAAACGGCACCACGCCGTCCTCCTTTCCACCCACGCCGACCACTTGCCTTTAATTTATGGCCTCCACTGCATTCGCTTGTGTAAATTGCTTTGTGGTCTTGCCGTTTGCAATTCATTGAGAGTTGATGATTTCGCCTTCTTATGCTTCTATCTGGTTGAAATTTAAAAATTTAATGAGCTTCTCAGTTAGCAGGGAAGTTGTGAATTGTATGTGGATTTGGTTGAGACTTAATAATGCAAGTTTTGGGCTTGATGAAGCTTTGTAATAATGGTTTGTAAATATAAACTCTGACTAAGGTTTGGTTTGACCAACTGAATAATTTATAGCTATATTTTGTTTAATATACATTTCTTTATCGTATTGCCAGGTTTTTGTTTCTATTAAAGATATTTTAAATCTTTTTAAAGTAAATTTTGGGAACATATGATCAATGTCATTTATAGGACTAGTTTTGTATCTCCTAACTGGTAGTTAATACAAAAATAATCTGGCTTATATTTACTCTAGAAATTTGAATAAATTAATAATGAATGTCTAATTTCTACTGTTATTGGTATGATTATAATTATTTAATATTGTTTATGTTAGGTGGTATATCATATATTTATTTAATGATGCATGATAATGAAGTGACCTAGCAGAAAATGTGCTCGATGTGCTCTATATATTTATTATTTATGCAACAAAAATAATTACTTTAAGTAGTGTCAGCCAAGTTTTCTAATTTGAGATTAAAGGCATCCTTTTCACACCCCTCTCGAGCTCAGGTATGTATGTAAACCAGCTCTGGGCAGGTGTGTTCTTCAGCCGGTGTCTCTGTATGTGTGGGCTAATCTCGCCTGCGTTCCAGTTTCCTGAGCTAATGGTGGCACTGACCCATTTTGACCAAACATTTGGGACCTGTCTGCCGCTCCCCGAGGTGCGTCTGTGTTTGCTTTCAGCCTGGGTTATATGTACATATAACGTAGCAATGTCTGTGCCCCTCCGATGATTCCCCTGCATGCATAATATAAGTTTTATGACAGTAGCTAGGAGCCAGAAGCTTGTCACACTCTGGTTAATTTCATGACCCAGGCCGTAGCCATGGCAATCAGCAGAGTAAAGTACAGTACTGCACGAGCATCCTGCTCCATTGTACCGAGCGTTTAACTTATTAAAAGGCCTTCTATGCCAGCGATTATGTGGCAATCGAAAACATTTGCATTAAACGCTCGCTAATTGGTGTGCTTTTGTCATGGAAATGTGCCTTGCATGTGCCCCTCTTACACACACACACACACAAACACTCGCACAAGCGATGCGCATAAAGTGCAATCAGTGCAAAAAAGTATGAGCGCAGAAAAAAAGCATTCCATACAAATGGGCGCTGCTTTCCTCTGGCTTTTCCTGGTTCCCTGTTGGCTGTTGGCTGTTGGCTGTTGGCTGCTGGTTGGCTGGCTGGCATGAAAGCAATTTCTATAAAAATGCGTTTAACAGCACACAAAGCAACACATTTGCCGCATTTATTGCGATTTCCCGTTAACTTGCTTCCACACATACACACACAGAGGCAGCAGGAGCACAATGCGCCCCGCCAACGATCGTCGTCTGGCAGGATATCGCTTAAAATCTCTCGTTTCGTCGGAGGCCGTTGCTGTGATAAATGGATCGGAAAATGCGCGTAGTTAGCGGCGGGAGTCCTTGTTTACCGCCCTCCTCGACGCCTTTGTTGTGGTGCTGTGCTCCTTTGCTCCTTTGTGGAGCATGGATATGAGTGCAGCAACAGCAGCAGCAGCAGCTCATTACAATGCCCTGCCAAGTGGAGTTGCCCCACTGAGCAGTGCATCTTGAGACACCTGACCAGAAAGCAGGAGCTGCCGTAACTATGGCTGATTGGCCTGGCTTTTGCCTTGGGACTCCGCAGGACTCGTGCCTTTGTTAAACGGGGTTTTGGCTTAACAGGCACTTGGGGAAATCGGTGGGATATCCATATAAGCAGAAATTTTTAGAATTAAAGATTTAGTTTAGTTAGGTAATTAATATTTCAAGTAAATGTTAAGGACTTTAAAATTTATAGTCACAATATAGTTTCTAATTATGCGTATAAATTTCTCCCAGTGCCGCTCTATGATCGCCTCATTTGGCACTCCGTTCGAGCGGCAAACAATTACACCTCAGCCGCTATTGGCTGCGGCCCATACGTGTCAAGGATAATTTATATAGGTGAAACATGCTCTCGCGAGCATCGAGCACAGTGATGTGGAGCGTGTTAAGTGACTTCAAAATTGACTGGGTATTGTGAGAATCAGGCAAAATAGCTTCCTTGTCAGCTTGCACTTTATCATTCCAAAGTTCTGGCCTTGGTTTTCCTTTGGCAAACACAGAATTACTTTACCATTTTTATGCTTATTTTTCCTACCTGCCGCATTGATTCCATCAACTTATGCATGAATGTGTGCTCTGTGAATTTTCACAACTCATTTCATCAATTTGCGCCGGGCCCAGAGCAGCCGAAGTGAAGTCAAAATTTGACAAATAGCTGAACCCACCTTCGCTGGAATATGCTCCTCCGCCCGGTAGCCATCTCTGCGCTGGATCCCCACACATGCTAATAGTTTTTGCTAGTCAAATTCTAGAGTCAGGTACTCGAATATGGCAGCCTGCCAGCGCATGCACATGCACTTCAAGTTTCCTTTCCAGCTCCACGCTGTTTGATAAACGATTCAAAATTAACTTTGCCTGGCAATGAGCTTCCGCTGCAGCCTGCTCCTCGCCGAGATCTAGCCGAAAAGTTTCCTTGGCGGCGCTGTGGCTTGGGTTAATCAATTGAATGTGTCAGTACCACATGAGCTGGGTTTGGCCATGGAGGACGCAGCGCTGTAAGGAGTGCCAAATTGATGGAGCACATCCTTGGAAAAATGTTCATAATATTTTCCAAGGCAGATAAAGTTTGCGACCATCAGAGCATATCATCTTGTGGATATTCAAACATATTCAATCAGGGCAGGATAGAACAAATCAACTGTCTACCACTGTTACCTGTGGGCCATTCCCTTGGCCATGCGGCCCACACATCTCTCGGTCGGAAAAAACTAAAAAATTTAGTTGTCCAAAAACTTTGCCAGATTAACTTTTATAAACTTGGCTAGGCGGCTGCTGCCAGCTTAATGAAATTTTCCTTCATATTTTGTTTGCCTTGAGTAACTTTTTTCCGAGTGCGCGTTTTTTTCGGTTGTATTTTCTCTTTTCTTTTTGTGAGGACCACGACTTACGTTAATTTATTTTGTTATTGACATTTTTATACTCACTTACTAGTGGTGGCGCGGCTTTTGGCAATTGGCAGCTGCATTGTCGTTTGTTAAGGAAACGCCAAAAGTTTTCGCGCCCATAAATTGTCTCAAACTTCTTGGTCACACTTTAGCATTCGACCAAGTCCAATTCAGGGCCTACACTGTAACAAATAGATAAGGAATCGAATGTTTTAAATTCGCTGCCCATCTTGGTTTCAGTGAAATAAATGTATATGGTTTCGAATTTGAAGTTAAGGGTTTTGCAAGATTATAAAATCATTTTTTGTGATGAATGGGTATAAAATAACCTTTAGAGGCAGTTAATAAAATATGGATTAGACTGTTATAGTGGATATTTGTCATATTTATAAATGTATGTTTCTATTTTAAATAGATAATCTACACAACATCAACCTTTTGGAAGCGGGAAATAGGGCTAAATGGCTAAGGTAGTATAAGGCAATCCATGAGCAAATCAAACTTTAAATTAAAATTATACTTAAGCCTTAGAAGCTTTATTTGTATTTTTTAAGAATTATATTAAATTTTTTTGACTCGTGTAGAATCGTGGCCACTGCCTCGATTCGCTTCTCGCCTACTTTGATTATGTTTAGTTTAATGTTGTTGGCTGGCAAGTGACCCCGGCACAAGTCACTTAGATGGTCAGAAGGACAGAAAGCTGGCAGATGTTGTGACGCCAAGGCCTGATGCTGATGTCGGCCAGCTATTCTCTTTATTGTTTGCTCAAAATTGTCATCAATAATAATAAAAGTGCGACAGCCGAGCGAGACCCACAATAGGCTGGGATCCTGTTGGCCACTTGTGATATATAATAAATGTTGCCATGTTCTCGTCTACTTTTACTTCTACTTCTATTTCTTCGGCTGCCCCTCTGGCAGTCTCCTCTCGCATTCCTGGGCGTGTTCGTATTAATGTGTGTTGTTCATGGAATACACTTTTGTATTCATTCGACCGCAACTAAAAATGTTGGCCATAAACTTTTCCGTTGCTGTTTTATTTTTCTTATTTATGTCCAAGTTTTCCTTTCTCCGCTGTGTGTCCTTTTCAGGGATTGCTCACTTACGGTGCTGTGACCGGACCGGGATTAACACTCGGCTGCCGGCTGAGGTGTCGTCCAGACGACTGTCAATGATGGCCAGTGCCGGTGCCCGTCCGATGTCTACACGATTCGCTACAAATTCCGCTTTATATGGCTTTTTATTAGCGTTGAATTAAATTGAGCGACGCATCGAGTGGCTCTAATGTCGCAGCTCAGCTTCCGTTTCCTTGTGGCCGGCTTTGATGAAAATTGCTAATGAAATAAGTTTTTAGTTGTGCGATTTTATTTCGTTAGCTTTGCTGGCCCTCTGTTTATTTATTTGACTCTCGACCATCCCGTCCGTCCAGTCAGTGAGGTGTGACGGTCCTGACGATGACGAAGCTCTTGAACGCTATCCAGATCCTGCTCGAAACTTGCTCCATTAATTACTGTCACCAAGACCCGGCTGAATGGCCGTATCTCCTTGCCACCGCCGGCCCGGGGAGCCCCGTTCGTAAATCAGTGGACATGGCTAATTGAATGAAAGCGCTAAGCGCGGTGCACTGAGCATCGGGCATCGGGCAATGGGCAACGGGCAACGGGCATTGAGCATTTAGCAGGAATCAAATGCTGACCACACCGCCACGTGGCGCACTCAGCCTCTGAAAGAGGGGATGTAGACGCCACGACCACCACGACTGACCCAATGATCTGTTAAGTTGCGAAAGTCTGCCATGGAAAAGCGCAGCATCAACGGCATGACCACGAATGCTTTGCACCGAGTAAAAGAGATTTTACAGATTTTTCTTCATTTTCCCACAGGAAGAAAATGTTGAAGGCTTAATTATGATAAAAGCAGAAAGTACTACAATTTAATGGATACCTCTTTGAAAAATATACATCCTACAAATATATTTTAAATATAAATTAAATATCTTCTAATATATATGTTAATTTACATAGATTCTAAATTTTTCTCTGTGATATTATCCCTGCTCCTGCATCTCCCTCAGTTGCTTTGATAGATTATAAGTACTTCTGGGGCAGGCAGGCTCCTACTAATTCCATCCTCAAAGTGGAAGGCTGCTTGCTGCAAGGTGAGCCGTGTTCAATTACTTTGAACAACTTCGAACAGCGGCAAGGCCATGTCTGTGGCAAATGCAAAGTGCTCAGAAACTATGCCATCGCCTTGGGCAAGCCACGCCCCATCTCAAGTTTGTCGGCCGACAATGAAAAGTTTAAGTCGGGGCAGGAGATAATGCGAAGGCCACACGAAGAACCAATAATTTTTATAAGTATAATAGATGCTTAAACTTTGTAGGCTACCGTGAACCAATTAGCAGTTTATCCGTCAGAGAAGTTTTCATGATTATGATAGTTATCGCAATTAAAATGTGCATGAGATACTTATAGTATTTAAATAACTATGAAAATTCATACACATGTAAAGAACAAATTCTACTGGAGAGTCAATCAGGCCATTGTAGATTTTATAAATTAAGGTTAAAATTCTCTTAAAAGAGGCTTAGATATTCAGTAAATTTATATCAAATTATTTGGCTTGACTTTGCAAATAAAGTCGGTATTTTTGTTTCTTTTCAAATGCGGTCGCTTAGCCTTGACCAGAGAAGTATATGGAAATGCATTTGAATATGGAAGCACTGCCGCAACGATATTCCCATTTCCTCGCTGCGGTTAACTGCACTTCTTAGTAATTTCAGTCGCAGTTGCTATGTGCGATTCAAATTGATTCCTTGAGAGCCTTGAGAGTTGACGAGTTTTAGTTTATTTCAATTGCGTTCGCTCTTGGCAAAACTTTCGAGAGGTCGGCTTTAAGAAGCAAATGCCGCTCCACACAGCCAGCGATGTGGACAGGAAAAAAGAGCTCAGAAATTCCATTAACGTCAGGCGGAAGGCGGTGGGTTGGCAAGGAGGCAAGATAATGGGTCAGGCCAAGGGGCAACTTGGGTAGAATAATGTAGAGTGCGGGTGTGGGACTAAAAACAGAAAGATATAGTGAACAAAAAAAATCCGTATTTAAATTTCTTTTACAATAATATTTACCTACAATTCCCGCTTCGACACCTAACTTCCGCACGAACGCTACGACTACGATGCTGTCCGCCATTGAGGAGGGGCGGGAGAGGAATAGTCCTTGGGGGTGAGCCACTTCCGTGTGAACTAATTCCCTTGCACTTCTGTTTCCGCTTTCGTTTCATCTATAAAAACAGCAGCGGTCAGAAGAATAACACTTTTCATTAGAGATTAATTCTATTTAATCGTGGTAAATACTTTTGAAAATGAAAAATAAATAATGATGATTAAACATAATTTTGTATATATTGAAAAAATAATTTAGGAATATATTCTGAAGTAGCTAAGTTAAAAGATTTATTGCAAGTCCTGAAAATTAACATTCTCAAGCCCGTTTTTAATTTAAATTGTATATATTCATACTATATAGCTCTGTCTTAATTCCTCCACCCAACACACGCGCTTTCCTCAAGCACCACGCCCACTTTCGCCCACTTTTTATTGTTATTGTTTGTAATTGAAATGGCGCAAACGTACAAGCGATAAAATGTAAAACCAAACGCAAGTCCCGACTCAGGACTCTCTCCAGGGGGAAAGGCGGCTGGGCGAAGGGAGGCGTGGCTCAGTCAGTCAGCACCATCCATCGATTGCTCCATTTAACAAATTTCGATTTCCGCATCAGATTTTCGCCCCTTAGCGAGTTCCTGTGCGAAGTTTTACCCTCGGTTTTTATCGCTTCTCCTAGACCAACTTGCGGCTTTATTGACGCAGCGAATATACATATTTTGCAGATTTTTTGCTTCTGCTTTCGCTTCATCGCTGCATTTTTTAATTATTGAAATTCCTGTAATTTGAATGCCCCCAGGCATTCATCGCGTGTGGAAAGCCATCGATATTCGAGTGGCTTTAGCGATTCGATAACTTTATTAAGAGTAAATTGAATTTAAGGCTCTCTGATTCTCCAGGATTAGCTAAGAGATGTTTGATTAATATTTTTTTCATCTTCACTTGATGGAACAGTTGAGGTTTGACGCGGGTTTCATAGAGTTGTGCTTTTAGACCTGATAGTAGAGGAGTAGGAAGTAGAGGAGTTCTGAATATTATTATGTGATTTTATACTCTTAGAAAAGGTTTTTTAGGTTTTAACCTCTTTTGTAGAAATTTATATACAATTTGCTCCTGTATCTTTAAAAGGCTCCTGTATCCTTTTGGCCACCAAACACTACCCCAACCTTGCTCGTTTGTCTGAACAATTTGCAAGCGAGATTGCACCAAAGAGTGGGTAGTAGGCCTCTCACTCTGGGATCCTGGCTTATGCGCACATAATTATAGACAGCCGGCACCGAAAAGAAGCCACAATCCTGACAAAAACACAGATAAATAGTTGCCGGGTCAGTGGTTGGCCGAGAACCAAATGCTGCACTGGTCTTGGTACAGCGAAAACCGACTCCTCACTGCAATCATTATTATGCAAGCAGCACTGGGGACCGACGAGAAGACAATTGCTGAGCCCGGGCCCCTTTTGGCCGGAAAGTGGTGGAGAAACTCACGCAAGTCCACAATTATACCCCCGGTGGGCACTGCCAATCCTCAGACACGAATGCACGCAATCACCAGCTCATTCTCTTGCCGGGCATGTGTGTGTTGCCAAGTTGCTCATCAAAAGTAGAACTGGGACAACACTTTGAGAAATAAAGCAGTCTTGCAGGATCAATATCATCATTAAGGTAAATATATTTATTATATAATATTGTAATTAAATATATAAAATGTGTCTGAAAATAAGTAATAATTCGATAATTGTTGTAATTCTAAATTGTAATTATAAATTATATTTCAAATAGGTGAGATGGATTATCTTCCTCCAGTGGATAATACCTTAATTTTAATACGCCTTCAGACCGAATAACGTGTTCAACGTGTGCTTTTCTTAATTTTTCAGTGCAGTGTTCTAGCCATTTTAAAATCTTGGCCAGCAGGCGCTGTTTACCATTAAGCAGCGAGAGGGCGCAAGTTCAGTCTCGAGTGCAAACAGCGACTCACGCATGTGGGCTTCATCTTCTGGAGCTGCTGGTGGTGGCTGGGTGACCCTGTCGGCGGTGGTGGATCGCTCGGTGGGTGGGTGATGTTTTAATTTGTCCTATGAAAATATTTGCACACGACTTGCAGCTACAGATGTAATTGAATTAAAATCTCGTCCGCCGAAAGTCGTGTGTGTCCCGGGGCCGTGGATTTGTTTTGAAGCCCATGATTGCCACGACCAGAAGTTCGGTGGCTTGGGGGGGTAAAGCGGAGGAGCTTACAACGCCCTCTGGCTAAACAGTTTCAATTTCAGTTGCCTCGCCCGGGGGGCGAAAAGTGAAAGTTTGGCTAGCCCTGCGAGTGCGTGTGGGATTAAAACGAATTTTCGGCTAAGCGGAAATCAACAGCAGCGGCACTGGAATTGCCCCGCGGCCGATGAACACATTTGCAATTTCATCTAGAACTCCGCCCAAATCAACCAAAAACGCCGCCCAACCAGCCATCACTCAAAAAGCGTTTCCAGCGAAAGATAAACTCTTCAAGTGGCTAATACGCTTTCGACGCCCACTCCCAATAGTTGAGAGATCTTAATTATTTGATTAAATGTTGAGTCCCCGCTGTCGCCGTTCGCTGTTCCCTGTTCCCTGTTCGCTGCGTGCCGTCTGCATATAAAATTAAATTATTAAAATATATTCAATGCCGAAAAGCCAACTTAATTCAATTTCGAAAATATGCCGTCCACCTGATAACAGGACGAAAACAACAAAAAAAAAAAGGGAAGGCTTTTTGTGAAACCGAAATTGTTATACCCTAGAAGGTATTTCTGAAAGAGAGTTCGTTTTAAAATTACCAACAAAAATTAGAAGTCTTTAAAGTTTATACAAATTATTTTTAAGAAAGTAAGAGGCCAAATTTGGGTTTATTTTTTATTTTGAATGGAATTCTGTAAATATATAATATGAAATTTAGCCTTTCAAAATTTGTAGTTAAGAATAAACTTCATTTAAAAATGCCTAAATAATTTGTAAAAATTAAAACGATCTCGTAGCTTATAGTTATTTTATCTAGTAAAAAATATAACAGTTATAAGGCATCTACAAAACTAAAATAAGACCTGAAAAAGCTTCCAGTATCGCTTGGTAAATATCTCTTCAAAATATATAACATCCCTTAAAAGAGTATAAAAAGAAGCGACTGTGATTTGCATAAAATTGATAAACAATAGCTGACAACGGCGTCTCGTTTCATTGTTTCGATGGCTCCCGCCAGACTGATAATACGCCGGCGATTTGCAAGGGATTAACTCATTCAAGCTAGAGCGTCGAAAGCAAATTGAATGACGCACCGGCTCCTGGACTCCATGCTCTGGCCTCCGGACTCCTGACTCCGGTGTTGAATATCTGTCTGGCTGTGAAATAGCCAGAACTGGCAGACAATATGGATGTGGCCGAGCTCAGTGGCCAAGGTGCTGGAGTGGCTCATCAGAAATGTACGAAAGACTTTAATGCTGGCCCGTCCGGTGGTTGATTTCTGAAAACTTAATTGCAAAAGGTCGAGCAACTCGCATTATATATTCCCTTGCAGACAACCCCACCCTGCATCCCTGAGTGCCGCCGAGAAATGGCTTTGGCTTGGGCTTAAATCGGATTTAGCACTTTGTTGGCTAACCAGAATTCGTAATGCACCCGAGTCGACCCACACATTACCTTGAATAATTTCATATGTAGTTTAGTTTAGTTTGGTGCAAGGCATTCGCCATAAATATGCAATAACGTGACGCAAATGAAGCCACGCCAAGGTAAATTCATGACTGTACTTCGGCGCCATTGCCACAGCCACAAATACAGGTATCAGATAATGGCTAGCTTACTACGTTTATGTGTACATGATATCGTGAAAATTATAAGTTACAGTATGAGTAAAGTAAAGTTTGGCCATAAAATAATTACCAATAAATATAATTTTATAATTTCAACATTAAACAACTTACTGCTCGAGTTTCACTAGGATATCTAGAATACCCGTCAAGATCTTTATATACTCATTAAACATACCTTTCAGAAATAAAAAAAAAAAACTTTAAAAGTTATTTTTTTCCTTAAGTACCAGCCGCATAAACACTAACCCTGTTCCCAAAAGTTGTGCAGATTTATTGGCAGCTTAAAAAAAAGGAAAGCATATTCAACTACACCACCAGCCCCGTAAAATACTGGTACTCAGTTATGAACTGAGAATATAGCGAAAAGTATACCAAAACCGGAGCAATGTGGTTCCTTCCATAGAACGGAGCTAACCACAGCCCAGTAACTAGAACATAAACGAACTCCTGGAATGAGACCGAGACCGAGCGGTGAAGGCTAAAAGAGGAGCAGAGCTCGCTCGTTCACTTGGCCATCAATCCGAAATGGTGACAATTGGCAGACAAGACGAGCGGAATTGGAATGAACATGTGGCGGGACTGACATCAGAAATGGAGGAAAAATACGAGTATATTCAAATGATTTGCAGTTGGCTTCCCAGGCCCCATCCCGGCGACTCGTAGTTCATGTCCGCTCCCAGAGCCGTTGCTCTTGGCGAAACGAGCGGACCGGCGGGAGGGGAAATAATTTCCGAGGGATTTACATAAATACACAAGTTAAATGCACATTTAGCATTTTGAATTTGTAATATTTCTGCAGTTTAGTTGTCGAGTGTACACGTTTCCCGGCCACGGTACCTCTCCCGTATATCGCTT
Organism: Drosophila lini; assembly: GCA_018905715.1. Lineage (NCBI taxonomy): Eukaryota > Metazoa > Arthropoda > Insecta > Diptera > Drosophilidae > Drosophila > Drosophila lini. The sequence continues at coordinate 75,376 of JAEIIL010024539.1, read as the reverse complement.
TAGCTTTTACGAGCATTTTCTTTTTTGTGTTAGCTCAACGGCTCGTTTCATGGACACGTTGTGGAGGCGTGCAAAGGTTTGCTGCCGAATTGACAGAGCTGCAGGTCTCCAGTCATAGCCAGAGTCACAGTCACACCGTCACCTAGTCGTCGTCATCGTCGTCTGGGCCAGTTGACCCGACCTGTTATGGTCTGGCCAGCAGCACCGTCTGTGCTGCAAATATATGCCACATAAATTGTGCAATTGTTGGACGAGAACTGTGCGCTCCCCAATCCCGCTTCACGGCAAATATGCTGTGCCCCTGCTGTTTGCCTAATGAAAATCGTTGTGATTGTTGTCGCAGCAGCAGCAGAAGGAGCAGTAGCACTACTGCCATCACCGGTAGTGGTAGTAGCAGCAGCAGCTCTTCTGATTTGGCTGTACGACATGGCGTATGAATTTTAATATTTGGCCCAGGACCAGGACCAGGACAAGGGCCGAGCGGAGCGGAGCATGTGGCTAAGCCAGAGTGGCTGGCTCATAGGTAGATGGATTTGCATTCTTATGCTCTCGTCTATTCATGTGCCAGGGAGTTTATAAAAATATTTCTCTTTTGCTTACACTGCAAAGCCGAAAATGTTTTCAAAGGGGTCGAAATTAGCTCTGCAGTAAAAGATTTGTGGATTATATATTTTATTATGAGCACTTGAGAATTCGATAAAATATATTTATGTATGAATAAATTGAAACCTAATATGCTCTGGAGCTTTGTAAACCTATTTTGTAATAAAATCTTTTGGGATTCAAAGGAACACACCATTTTATAAGATTTTTCTCCACATTAACGCTTGGGAATTCTAAGAATACAGCTGACTAGATGCAAGTTTTAAGCCAGTGACGGACTTAACAAATTAAAAGTTTTTTATTATATATTTCTATATTTAATATTGTACGTCTTTAAACAATTTATTCAAATTGAATTAGTCAAACATAAAAACTTGATCTCATATCATATATATACATTATATTTTACAAAACTCTTGAGAATTAAAGACTTATATCTTTATGTGTAAATATTGTGTACAGACCCTTAGTGCCGGTAGGCCCGTGCCTAAACCAGAACCCATAGCTGAAACACCCTTTCTGCTCGTTCTTTATTATGCGCCGGCAAGCTGGCTTCTTTTTTATTTTTATTTACCGCTCAGTCGCTTTGTCCTGTCTGAAATGTTTTTGTATTGTCATCAGCAACAAAACTATTTGTCTATTCACTGCCCTTCCTTTACGTGCCTCGCTGTGCTGCGTCCGCTGCTTTATTATTATTATTATTTGAGAAGCTCCATCTCTCAGTTGGATTCTGTTTGTGGTGCTAGCACCGGACGGACTACTGAGAACTGGGCTTAGCCTTCACCTTTTTGCGGGTTGGCCAAGTTATTAATATTTATTCTCTCGCTCCGGAGGTCACTGAAATGATTTGCTAAAAATGATATTGAAAATTTTATTACGACTGTTGTCTGGTGGGCTTAGTGACCGGGCATGGCCGTGATGAGGCAACTTGCTGGCTAGTTTTGGATCACAGTTCCGATTTAAAGTGCTCAGTGGTGCCTCGATATCCAGTGAGCAGGGCCCATCCATTGGCTGGAACTTATTTGCTTTGACGCGCAGGCCGACCATCAATCAATTTGATTTCTCTCCATCGGAGCCTGCATCTGAGTGCCCTGTTAATGTGCCGAAACGGAGCTCATCGGGCATATTTCATGTGTTTATCAATGTCTGGCCCCGTCTAATGAGTGATCCTTGCTGGGGGGCCCGAGATTTATGTGGCAGCCACTTGAGAACGGGGCCATCGTGTGTTGGCAAATATTATTTCGGTAATTAGTTGAGCTCCAGAGGAGGCGTCTTTGAGGGTCCACGGGCCAGCAGTCCATGGATGGGAAATTGCAGAGCATTTAACAAGTCGAAACCCTTGGCCTCGCAGCACTTTCCCCAAAAACCTGAGCTGTTTCCATTTACCTGTGCGTTGGCATTGGGAAATGGACATGCTGCGCCTGCAGGTTTCGGGTTTCTCCTTTCTGGCCAACTCAACAGTCGAAAACGAGTGTGTGTTATTCTTTCCCATTAGACATCGGTTAGCTTCTCCACCTATGTAGCAGTCCCTGCCCCTGCCCCGCCTCTGACTACATTTTGGGCAATTATTTCAATTGTTCTGCTCCAGCTGACTTGGCCGGTGCCAGCTCAATGGGCTGTGGTGTTGCTCCGACTCTGGAGGCAACTTTTCCAAACGGATTGTGGATTGTAGATGGCTTGTGTGCCGCTCGGTGTGCGGTTTGGCCTATTGTCTATTGTCGTTTCAATTTGGGTTTGCACAAAACTGCATCAATTCCGTTTCGGAAATAGAATACTCTTACTCCTGGCCCCCCTTCTAAGCAAACACCCCGCAAATTACTTAGCAATTTGTTCTCAAGCTTTATTAAATTTCTTTCGAATATGCACATGTGCAAATTGACATTGAAACCGTTTGCTTTTTCTTTGAGGCTTATAACAAATTTAGAATTTCGAATTTCTGCCTGATTCAAGCTTTTTTTTGCCAACTGTGCCGAGATTGCCTCTTTAACCCCTCGTCCACTTGAGTCCCGGGAACCGACTGCGACTGTGCTTTCCTTATGCCAATTACTAATCCGAAAACTATAACTGCTCACAGCCCGCCTTCCGTTTGCTTTTGATGCGATTTGCGATTGGCAAATTGAAAATTGGATTTGCCTAACTCGAAATGCAACAACTGCAATCAAATCGACGATGTTTGGCAAAAGTATTCAGCCGAAACTTTTGCAGCAATTATAACTTTGCCTCATACGGGGTATGGGGTATGTGTGCTGCCAGCGGAGGAGGCAGGGAGCTTTACTGCTCGAATTGTGTGAACTTACATAATTAGCCAGCTGTTGATGGCCAGGACATCCTGTGAAATAACGAAAGATTAAATCATTGCGACAAACCAATGCCTATTGGCGGCGCTTTGTTCTTGGCAAGCCAGCTGGCAGCCAATACGAACAACAGTGTCGTTAACTTTTAATTAATATGCAAATTTCGTTAATGCGTACACATTACAAAACCCGGTCCTGTGCCGCTCAAGGATTCGGTCCGAATGTCAACAGGCTGTTCGGGTGAGGGCATAGCACGGGTTTGGGACCTGGGGATGTGGAATGAATTTTGTGGAAATTTGCATGCGATATGTGACAGCGACCTCAATTTGTCGCCGCCTGAAAAGAGAGATTTTTCCGGTAGAACATTTTCAACAAATATGCCGAATAGCGGGCAAACAAGATCCATTCGCGGTGCTGCGATTCATTGGCAATTTAATAAGCAGTTTGGCAGCGTCATTAGCATGGAGACCGTCATTAGTGTAAAGTATTTCAATTAGTCGGCGGGTCGCACATGGAGCTCGTTGACTATTTGGTGTTAATGTTTATGCTCTGTTGTTCAATTTTCTGAGCTTAACATTTGTTATTTGTAGGGATTTAATGATTTGCTTTAGAAAGTAGATTAAAAAGGTTCAGGCTTAAACATAGGTGATAAGATTAGTAATTAATTTATAATATAAGGTTTACCTCGATGAACATGTTGTGCAAATATATTTATCATTTAATAACAAAGTTATTTAATTTGTATATAATTTCTAACATAAACGGAGTGCCTCTTATGGTATAGCACCTATTAGAGGCTGCATTTAAGTATGATTTTAGTATTCCAAATATTCATGCAATTCACTTCAAATGAAATGTAATATGCCGGCTGTCGCAGTTAATGAAATGCTGAACTCTCGGCGTTTATCCAGCAAATTAAACATAGCAATTTCCGGTAAATTGCAATCATAATTTTCATGTTATTTCTGTGAAATTAATTTCGCTTTTATGTAGCCTATCTTAAAGCGCGCTCCCAACGCACCTGGCAGGTGAGCGAAAGCGCCTTGACCACAAAATTACGTGCTGCGCGATATCATTGCCACAAACCCAGGCACGGACGCCAGTGCAGATACGGGACATGGATGCGGACATGGACGTGGACGTGGACGTGGAGCCAGAGGTGGAGGAGGATCCGAGTACGGATGGAGACGCGGACACATGCGAATATTTCCAATTAAGGTCGGTCGTGCACCATACGGTAAATTAAATTGCGCGATTGCCGCGCATGCAAACGATGCGTACTTAAGCGCCGTTCGCCGACACCGCCGCCAACAAGCCAAGCGCTTCAAATTGAAAATAAAAGCAATTGCAATTCATAAAATAATAAATATAAAATTGATTTACGGCATGTCTGCCGAGGAGAGAGCAAAGCGAGCCGATTGCCTCACTCGTTGGAAAGCGAAAATGCACCATGGATCCACAATGGATTTTCTTGCCGTCCGACAAACAAGTGAGAGTGAGCCATGCCACCATCATGATGCATGCAGCCCCACAAAGGCAAGGCTGCAGTCTGCCGAGCAGGGAGTTGCACACAAAAAGTTAATGTCAAGAGCAGTCGCATGCCGCAATAAATTCGCAGCGAAATGATTTTTATTTAAGCGGAATGTTGCGTGGCTTGACAAGACAGACCAGGTGCAATGAACTGGAGTCAGCGGCTGCAAAGATACCTGGTACTTGAGACATTTACAAGAACAGAATAATTTATTTAAGAATTCTTTTATATACATTGTTATTAATTAAGAAAAATACTACAAACTTTTTATTTTATAAATTAACTAAAATTATAAACCCTTTTAATTATTTGGAGTCCATATTTTACCTCATATTGTTTGGACTCTTTACAATGTTTCAAAAAGTAGAGCCTCTATTAGATTTGTTATTCTCTTAAATTGATTTGTTATTTGTCTTAAATATTCACAGTCAAATTCACAGTAAAATCGTGATCAAAAATGAAACCTACAACCGATTCCATATACCCTCTGAAACTAAGAATAAAGGGTACTATAGTACGAAGCAGGGACACCTTGGCTCACGCATCAGTCTGAAGCAGAGATTGCAAAATATTTGTCATAATACATTTAAGTCCATGCCGAGCGGAGATTATTTCTGTGTTCCGGTGCCTCTGATTGACACATGTCAGTGGGCCGAATGGACTCTGGACTCTGCTCCCAATTGTTGTCCTCTTGGATATGGATTCGCCCGCTCCAATCCGCTCCGTTCTTCTACTGTCACAGGGTCAGTTGTGTATCAGGGCGCTGGCAAATTTTTTATTCAAAAGGTAGCCGGGTAGAGAGCATCAAATAAATAATTGTTTGGCATGTCGGCCATCGGACACGGCCAGTGAAAATGGAATGGCAACGGGGCCGTGCGTTGCGCATGCCTTTGGTGCATTATCACACATCCTGTCTAGCCTGCGATGGCGGCGGAGGAGGGGGAAGCCGAGGAGGAAGTGGGCGTGGAAGAGGTCCTGTCCAGCCGCCAAATGATAAATGATTGTCATAAATAAATGCGTTACTGGCAAGGCCGCCTTTTAATCGCTTGGCACATTTTATATTTCTTTTACATTAATCATTCGTTGTGATTTTCGCTTTCCCTTTTACCTTTTACCTTCATATATTTTTCATATTTTTTGGGAACATCACTGCCCCATTCCATTTGCTTTCTCTTAATTTATTAAAAAAGTTTTTAGCCAAGACCTTCGGTATTGACAAACTTTGGCTAGGCCTGACATTAATTATGCATTTGAACAACGGATATGAATGCATATTAAATCTAATGCATTTGGCTTGTTGTTCAATTAATGCGTTTTCCACATAAATATTTTATGCAATTTCGCCCTGATTGTGGTTTGCATGTATTTATTGCGGTTAATTTTGATTTAAATGTGCAGGAAGGGGAGGTAAACCGGGTGTGGTGGCTTTCTCCTTTTCCTCTTTAGGGGTAGTTTTCCGCCCTTCGGACTGGATTTTGAAAGGGGGAATTGAGCAGCTAGCTACATGTTGCCAGGAATCCCGCTCTTTCGGAGTAAATGTTGCAATGTTGATACTGAAAACGTAGACAGAAAATAATTGTATTTTATGCGATACAGGATGGGGATGGGGTAATTACAATTACGTTTTTTCCAATACTTTCGAAGCTGGGAAATTGGTCTGACCGTAATCAGAATTTAAATTGCGTTAGTTTCAAGCTGCAAATAATTTACGAGAATACTTATTGTCGTTTCATTAATATTAATACAACATTTTACAGGCCATTGACTACTTATTTAATTGTTATTTGTGCAATTTTGTATTTGTATTAATAGATGCCATATTTAATCGCCGCATCGAAATTAACAGTTGGAAAAGCTTCTGGACAAATTTAAATTTAGCGGTGAAAATAAATAAATTATCAGTGCTGCCGCGTCAGTCGTCTATTTCATTAAGTTGTATTATAAGTGAATGCAAACAATTATGAACTTATGAGATAATTAACTGCAAAAACAAGGTCATTTGCATAAGTAAGTCAATAAGCGACGAGTAATTATAAATTATAACGGATTCCGCTTTGTTTATCTTATGTAATCAGCTTTACGAGCTTAAATAATTAACTTTGAATATGTTTTAATTAATTATGCAGGCAAACTAACGATAATGTATTGGGTGGGCAGTCGAGTGGGCGAATCAAACAAACAAGAATTTAAAAGTTTTCAATCAAGATTTTAATGTAACATTATTATCAGCAATAAGTCTTTGTAGACGAAATAATTGAAGTTTGTAGTAATTTACTACATTTTTTTTACAAAAATCTCACAAGTTGCAATGTTGTTTTAGTAATATATTAATTTGTATTTTCATAATTTTTACAGGCTTTATATTTCAGTGCATCTCATTTAGCAGAAAGTGCGAAGCAATATTTGTTTAAATTATTAGTCTTCATTTTACTGTAATTTTTAAATATACATTATCATTAAAAAATCCATAAATATAATTTAAAGGTTTCTAGGCTTACACCAGTCATCATTACTTCTCTTTTTGTGGCCAACTTTTAGACAACACCAAGGCTAGTTTGTTACCAGGAGCGATGGCAACGCTCATCTATATGGATCTCATGGGCAAACTGTCATAGAAGGGTGCTTCCTCTGGGAATCCCACGCACTGCCCACCTCCAATCCGATGGCACAGACTGTATTAATGCGCTTCATATGTCAGGACGGGCCATTCATCATCATTATGCGGATGCCAACTGGGTGGCTGACTGCTGGAAAGCTCGTTTGTACCAAGCAGCCAAACACAGGCACTCCGTGTGTAGAGTTTATGAGCGGAGCTCATCAGCGCAGCCCGAAGAAGTGATTCCGATACAAGCCGGGCCAGGCTGACTTGGTAGAGAAAAAGTTTAAATAACTTTTGCCCGGCTTCATGTCGCAGCATTTAAAATGAACAAACGTGGTGTGTGCATATAAATTGCCAACGCAGTGGGGGAAATGTCTGTCTGCCAACTTACTTACGGCCTGTTGTTATGTGGGCCCTGTTATCGCTTAAACTTTATTAGTTTGACATGTGTGCTTTTAGCATTTTGGGCACGTTTGATGAAACGTAATCAAACAAGCTGCAGAGCATTTTTTACATTTTTCCTTGATTTTTTGCCAGACTGTCGCAGGCTTTTGGTGAATTTAAAGGGCTCCGAGTGCAGAGCCAGTGGGCCGCCCGGCCCCCTGAGAGCACTTGAGCTAATACTTGCCGTAAGTTACAGCTTGTAAGTAAGTGTAGCTTTACCAGAGCGCCGACTGATGCAAAACTTTGCTCGGCGACATGTGAATCCTTTGTGTCCCCACTCTGCCGATCCCGATCCCCTCCAATCCGGTGCGATGCGATGCCATGGCAATAGTTAGGGCTTAGCCCTAGCACAGTGTGTCGCTGCCGCTCGCTGAACATTTTAATCGGCAGGAAATGATGTGAAAAAGTTTTTAATCCCTTTAAATGCCAACTTTTCAATACCAGCGCACCAGGGGAGAGTTGTAGGGTTGGGGGTTGGGGGCTTAAAGCCAGCGAAAAGTCGTGAAACTTAATTATCCACTTGCCTCCTGGCCACCCACGCAGGTGTGAGTTGTAGTAAATTTAAATGTGCCTTAAAGCCGGTGTAGGGAAGTACCTAGATAAATGCGAAGAGGTACTATCCTACACATAGCTTAGATACAGCTAGTTTTCAGAATCTATTGCCCAAGAAACAAAATAAGAAATTAAATAGTTAATGAAAAAATATTCTATTAAATCCTATAATAAATTCATCTTATAACTAAACGTTTGGTTTTGATATTTACCGAAAGCATTTAACAAAATAAAATTATTTAATGAAATTACCTTAGGTTCTATATTATTATTTACTATTAATTATATTTCGAATTTTACAGATGAAGCATTTTAGTTTACCTTTTGTTTTAAGTTTATCCCTTTGCAATTATGTACCTTTTAATTACATTATTTGTACCTTTCCCATCACTTCTTAAAGTCATCCCAGGTGTGGTGTATTTATGGGAGACATTTGACTTTTGCCTTGAAGATTTAGTGCTTTGCGAATCTTTGATGATAAATAAAATTTGCAGCTGCTTAAATCTTCAACACGCAAATTTGCACCGAGACGCACACACCTGCAAATATGTAGGTGTATTCCGGCCGATAAGCACCTGCATATTCATAATTCAGATAAGTGTCGCCAGGCGGACAACGGACAACCTTCGCATCCGCCCAGCGGAGCATTAGAGCAGCCAAAATTCATGCAAATTATGTTAAAGTGCAGGTGCTCAAAGGTAAAACTGGGTGCTGCCAGTGGGCAGTGGGCGGTGCTGCATGGCAACTGGAAGCTGTGTGTGTGTTTTCATGGTCGGACATAAGCGTGTGTAAAACAATATTTTTGCACATTCTACGCCTTAAAACCATAAAATTGCATAATTTATAAATTTGAATATCTCACACATAAAAGGGGGTCAGCAGGAATGGCATGAATATAAAAGGGGTCAGAGGACAGGAGAGAACAAAAATAGTGAAATAGGAAAATAGGCATGTGTGCCACAGAGTCAAGCGTTATTGCTTCAAACCCAATTTGGCCAGCGGAGGCAAAAACAATTTTTGCTCCGAAGCAGTCTTCAGAATTTGTGGTCTCGCAATAGACCGAGCAATAGTAATTTGAGCACAAAATTTAAAATGTTGTAAATGCCTTTCTACGTCGGCCAGGACAATAAAGAGCCTGGCCAATAGTTATTAGAAATTGAGAAATACCTCTGACTTATTCAAACGAAAATCCCATTGACAGTTGATGCTGATTTCTTGATTACACGCCACACTGAGGGCCACATCGTTTGACTGCCCCCCAGCCTTGGAGAGTGAAATAATAATTTTTGATTTATGGCTTACCATTTGCTCGGGTCGTCTGCTTTCCAATTTAATTGATTTCTAGCCTGCAGCTTGTGGCATTTCTTTCAAATAATTTCTACATTTTGCGGCTGCACTTTGGGGGCGTGGCACGGCACCGAACTAACTTTGCGGTTACGCCGCAACTTTCATGTTTATTTTTATCGCACTTCCTTGACGCGTCGAGTTTCCAAAGTTTTGCGAACAGACAACTGCGAGGGTCTAGTTGTAGCACACGTGTAAACACACGAGTTTGATTTTTCTAAAGTGCTGTGTGAAAGTTACCAGGCGGTGGCGGTAACCTCGGCATGTTTATGGACGCCTAAACTATAGAGTTCATGGACTGTGCCGCAGCCAGTAAATTGATAAAACTTTCAGTCCTTTGCCGCGCGCATAAATGATTTTTCACTCGCAGGACATTTGGAATTTTTCCATCCATGGGGTAAAATTTTAATTATTATTTAGTTTGTATCAAAGATATTAACCCTTTATTAATTAATATTTACCATCAAAGACACTTGGCAAGCTACTCTTACATAAAATCAATAACCGAGTGCATAAAAGATTTTCGACAACCCTTACTTTTTGTTATCGATGACATGCCATCAACAGCTCTTTTCGGATGTGAATCGTAATTATTATTTACTGCAGAGCCCTTTCCAGTTAGGAGTGTCAACGAATTCGTTTCATTTAATTATGTCGACGGCCATTTCGGGGAGTGAATTACACAAATATCCGGAATGCTTCGGGACCTTAATTGTCCGGCAGTCATCAACTTGCGGCTGCCTGCCAATGTCCAGATAAAGTGTGTGTGTGGCAAACTATTGTCTCGACAGTTGAGGAGCTCGACACGCCGACCCTCGAGTGCGTGCTACCGCAAGTATTTTAAATTGTTTTGGTAAGTGCTGTGCTACACCCATCCACGCCCACACCCATACCCAGGGCCACAGCCAGAGTCTCCCCTTTTTGGAGCTGGCTGGCTGGGACCTGGGACCGTTTGGCAGCAGGTGATAAAAGTTCAAAGTCATGTAAGCCACGTGGTCGGGGAATCTGCTTTATATTTGAAATTTCCCACCGCTTGCATGGGACTCGAGTGTCGGGACAACAAAATGGAATTCATCCCGTAGACTTGGAGCTTCATTTTTCAACTCGTTCAACTTGGCGGCTTGCGAAGTTGAAATGTTTCAAGACAAAGGCAAACAGACTGCGCTTTTCTGAGCTGAACCTCCCCCTGCTCCCCGCGAAGGTTACGTCAAATGAAGGCTTTTGTTTTACACGGTTATAAAAATAGAGTGATATTTGCATCACCCTTATCCATCAACAGTATAAGAAATATTACTAGTAGTAATATTAAAATAAAATTAAAAACAGATCAGATAGTATATTTTTCCTCCGTGTAAGATTGTCAACAGACTAAAAGCGTTTACCCGCAAAGGAGTCGGGTAAAGGACATCACAAGGAGTACATAAAACCAGAGCCCTGCACTCGACGCTGCGGTTCAGCAGCTATACACCTATACTCCTACTCCTCCAAAATGGCAGGGTTTTCCAACAGCATTTACCCAGAATGCATATCCCGGATGTGAGCCTTAGCTTCTTTTTATGCTGCAGGCGACGCAACCTATCGCGAAGAGTCTTGATAAATTCCTCCCGCCGGATAATCCCATCTCCGTCGTTGTCGAAGATGGTGTAGATCACAGCCATGAGGTGCGGCGAAAGCTTCACACCTGCGACCAACTGGGCGATGTGGTCCAGCGTTTGGGGACTGATATCTGCGCCGGCTAGAAAGTGAAAGGCTAGCGCCATGTCCACAGTTTCAACGTCCTGCACCAGCCGGGAAAAGGACATGAATTCGTCCAGACTGATTCCGATCTTTTCCTGGCCGAACTTCTCCTTGACTCGCTCCAGCGCCTCGCCCCGCGCTCTAAAGGATTTGGTGTAGGCCAGCACCACCTTGGCAAAGTCCAGTTCTGTGATCACGGAACTTGAGAAGGCGGAAGAGGGATTAAGAGTCAAGGAGGAAGATGCTAGGCTCTGACATCACTTACCTAGAGTCCTTCCGCAGCAACTCGTACTCCTGAATAAGAATCTCTTTGTTCAGCCCCTGCAGAAACTCCAGAAACTCGTTGATACTCAGCTTTTTCTTCAGCCGCGGCCCGAACAGTGCGCGCTTCAGATGCGAGTTCACCATGGAGGCCTGACCCATGCTGATGACCCGTATTATATGCTCCAGATCCTCCATGCTCACAGTGCCATCCTCGTCATGGTCAAACAGTTTCAAGAGAATCCAAACATGACGCTCCGGAATGGACAATAGTATGGTCAGCAGCACGTAGTCGCTAAAGTCGAGCAGACCTGTGTCGTCGAGCTTGAGAAAGATGCTGTCCTTCTGGGCGCCAGCTCGCCACTTTTCGGCCGCCTCCTCGTCCAGCAGGCGGTAACGGGCCAATGTCAGATGCTCCGGCTGCCTCAATCCCGGCAGGATCGATCGCAGAAAGTCCTCGGGGGTCATAAACAAATCCCATCTGCCGGCCTTGTTCTTCATTTTGATGGTGGCAAAGTACCGGAACACCTTCATGGGGTCTGAGTGGCGTCGCAGCCGATTCTCGTACGCCAAGATAGTGTTCTCGCGAAACGAGGCCCGATGGGCGCTATGTTTTTTGCTCGACTTTGGTTTCTTAAAATCCCTCTTCGACAAGGCGCTGAGAACCAGGGAGTTAGGCCAGAAGGAACCCTTGACTTTTTCGTAATTGTCATTAAAAAACTGAGATAGAAGGCATGAAGTGAAGCGGACACAGTGGAAAATCGGTGGCCAAAAGCGCGACATGTTCGTCTCTTCACAATTTTCATGTACAGAGGAAAAGCGCGAATGATGGAATTCAGAATTTTGTTGGAGGTGTGGCTAAAACGATTTCGGTTTGCTCAGAATTTGGGTCAATTTTTTTGTTCGTTTTCTTCGAACTGATTGATGTGGCCAGGCCTCTAGCTGATTTTCCGCTTTTCCCCAGGACCACACACACAGACATACACTCGATGGAAAGCATTAAAAGTAATCAGCAGCGCAAATGTTTGCACTACCGAAATACTAGTGGTGGTGCATGGTGCTCGGAGTTTATAAGGCCCCAGGGAAATTTGCGAACAATAAAGCGACGGCAGGGCAGAGCGGAAAAGTGGAAAAACTTTGCTTCGATTTGTGGATTTCCTCTAATTTCTGCACTGGATTTCTATGCATTTATGGGCGGTCAGCCGGCAATTTCGCCAGCCATTGTGCTGAGGTGCTCGGCATTTTTGCAAAAGTTGTCCCCCAACTTCTTTTACTGCGTCTGTCGAGCACTCTCGACAGTAAGTTTCGTATTCGAGGGCCCTCGTTTGTTCAGAAAACTTTCGATGGGTCTTTAAGTCTTGCATTTGGCTAATAAAAGTAGGCTGGGGAGGTTGTATGTGGATGCATATATTCCTATTGAAAAAATTTATAAAATATGTAGATTCAAAATTGTGTTTATTTTGGAATATTATAAAATATACTTAACCTGCTTACATTGCCTAATTCAAATTCTTTTTTCCCGAAAAGCCAGAGACAAAAGGCTTTACAAAGCATAACTGCAACAATCTACTCACTTTCTGTATGGCTTTTCTTTTCTAAGTAATTAGCGTGAACCTTTTTGTTTATGCTAAAATTATAAAGGCTTTATAACATTCACAATGGCACCAATTGATTGATATTTAAAAACTGGCTTTAAATAATTTATTAAGGATGTTAAATGAAAACTTTCATTGTTGCTGAAATTTCCAATCCCGGCTATATGAATATTTATTAAAATACCATTTGTATTGTTTTTCCGCAAGCACTGATTGACACATGGATTGATTTCGAGTCAACGTTTCGAATGTTAATTTAGACATGCTGTTTGACACTTGATTAAAGCCTGACACTTGCTGGGGAAATGTCTATGCTGCTACGCTTTCCTTACGTGCGTCCAGGAAAATTCCCAGGCGACTGCGATGGGAATGGTGAGGAAAACGTGGCCAGCCAGGTGAATAATGCTCGCCGTGGCACTTAAGCTGAGGCCAAAAGTTTAGGCTTCCTTTTTGTCAAACGGCTGTCAACCCGAAGCCCAATCCTTTTGTCCGTTTCGTTGGCCTGGCATCATGGCATTTGCATATTGTGTGTGTGTGTGTGCGCTGGCATAAACAACAATCAGAGCATAAACAAAGGTGGCGCCAGAGCCAAAGCCAGCGGAGCATTTGGGCGCTGCCGAAAATTAAGTTAAACAAAAAACAGTCGCAGCCGCAGTGCAGTGAAAGTCAAACGGAAACGGATACGCCCCCGGGCGGAATGACAGAAATTGTCACGTAGCCGCTCTTTGAATGTGTGTGTGTGTGACAAATAAGGCACTCATCCACACCACCCAAACACACACCGTACTCACATCGTGTTTATAGCTTTGATTTAACATCAATTGTAAACTGCTTGCGTTTGTGATTTGTCATGTGTCACAACCTGAAAATGAAAATGGGGAAAGCGGAATAGAGCAGATGGAAAATGAATTGGCGGTGTAGCCTACTTAAATGTGCGCCAAATTAATCTACTACATTGCCAGGTAATTTGCATAGGCACTGGAGAAAATCTATTAAGGTTTAGATTGACAAATTCATGGATATGATAATGTAAAGAAATGTTTTTTAAGTATTTTGAATACTTCTAACTTTGTAGAATTTATTTTATAAAAAATTGTTTCTAGAAAACAAAACTATTTACTGAAATATTTGCAAATTAAGAACTATATCAAACTGACCTGTATTCCTCAAGATATCTAATAATAAAATAATTTATTTTTAAATAAATTAATCACCCACATATTTTATTTCAGTGAACTCTCAGTGATTTGCAATATGCAAATTGTGAGAATTCTTGTCGTGTTTAGCGGATTTGTCATGACCACTTCACGCACACACAAACGCAGATTTCCCTTTCATGATTCGGAGGCATTTGGCGAACTAATATTTGCGGCATATGCCAAATGCAGTGAAGGGAACTTTCGCACTCACACCCACATCCACACTCACACTCGCTTTCCCTTTCACTTTCACCCACTCATTTTTATCGAACTGGTGCACAGTAACGGCTTTCCAGGCGACTGAGCGGAAAAGCCGGGAAATCGGTCGAGGAGTTGTCTCTCGCCGAGTTTTATTTCCTTGCCCCTCCGTTGCCCCGCCTTGGCGCATTGCATTTCTTTCACTTGCCTGACTCCCAAGACTTTTAATTTTATAAATTGTCTCGCATGTGTGCGAGGGTTTTCCTTTGTCAACGAGACAGCCATTGTCGTCAGCTTAAGATTTTGATAAGCCATTGAAAAGTGTGTCTATAAGCACTCGGGCATTCAAGTGTCGCTCACTCCGCCGGGCTCGGTCCGCTTTGTTTGCCTTAACTATAAATGGCTTAATAACAGATTTCACAGCGACAGTTGATGTCTTCAGCTCTTCGTTGTCTGCGTCCTTTTTTTAGAATATTTTTTTTTGCACTCACCCTCTCCACTCCTCTTACTATAATTTGTTTGCGTTTGCATGTCGATGAAAGAGGAGAATTATTGAAATTTGAGTGGACTTCAAAGCGATTGCAAAAATCGAATTAGAACGCAGATGGAAGGCAGCTAAAAAAGACAATGCGAAGGGCTCTTGTGCGTTCAGCGTGAATTATGTGATTTATGGCGGCAGCTTGTTTGCGAAACACTTTGCAATTACATAAGCACTTTGCTACACCCACCCAGCCCGGCCTTCTGTTTTCCTTATAAAAAAAAAAAACACCCCCGAAATAGGCGTAAAATATGAAATAATAAATGCTTTTGCAAATATGTTTGCCAAGAAACTTTTCGCGAGGGTTCGCCCTTTGGGGTCATTTTCCTATACGTGTGGTCCCTTCCGCAGCCCCGAATGGCAGGGTATTCGCCAGCCTCCATCTTCCATATGCTGGTTGGAATTTTATTTTTTGGCAAATTTGTTGCCTCAATGGACACACAGCGCACTTCCGCTTTTGCCCTGAGTTTCTTTTCTTTTCTTTAGGTTTTTTCTCTCCGTTTTTTTTTTTTTGTTGTTTTGTGCTCGCTTCCCGGGTAATAATTCTAGATTTATGAAAATTGTTTTTCCGTTAATGTTTGCCATGTTTTCGACGTTTTTATGTTGCTGCTCCAAGATGAAATTTACCCGAATGCACACGAACACATACTCTGCATAGAATCAGTTTCGTTCCTGGAGAATATGTGTGCACAGCAGAGCTCGTGAAAATAGCTCCAAGGATAGCTCAAAGCTTCGTAATTTAAATTTTGGCAAGATTAAAATATGGACTAGAAAATATTTATCAAAATAAAAACTAACGTTGATTTTTATATATTTTTTTTAGCATTTGAAATTGTATAATTCCTATTGTTTCAACTGCAGTTGTTGATGGAGTATATTGTATTTAAAGGACATGCTCCTGGAGTGAGCGGTCGACATTCCTGGCCGTGGAATGTGATCCCCGCAATTTTCGACCATTTCCATTACGGTTCCACTCCTTCCCCGACTTCTTATATGAAAGTTTTCGCCCAGGCGCTGTTTGCAAATTTCGAAATTTGATTTCTGTATCCCACGAAAGGGTTGTTTGGCGTTTGATTAAATTTCCACCAGACCCCCGCCGCCCGCCTGACATTCTCATAAATCTTGCATGACTTTGGGAAGGCGGCGGCAGTGGGGCCTCGAAAATTGCTGCATACGTAACTGGGTTTTATGGGGCGTGTGCAGTTAGGAGAAAGTGCGTGGTAATGAGAGTTGGCTTAGCAAATCCGCCATTGATAAATGTACCAAATAGCAGGACCTAAGCCCATTACACAGAGTGTATGGGAGGTCTTTGTTGCTTCTTGTTTCTGCTGGTGAAATCTCTGGCCTGGTCGCTAATTAACAGTCAACCCACCTGCTGGACAAAGGTAAAATCTGGTTCTGGTTTATTCGTAATGGCAGTGCCTGCAGTCGTTGCAATTATTTTTGCATGCAAATAATTATTTGCGCAAATAAACAAACGCAATCAAATGTAAATTGATAATTATGCAAGGCGTGCGGTCGGTAATTACGGCAGTCTGGTTCTGATTTTCCTGGTCAGATTTCCGGTTCGAATACGAATTTCCATCGGGTTAAACAATTACGGCTCGCAGGGGAGGAAGCTGCTTAGGGTTTTTGCTCAAACTCCGTCTATTTCGATCTCCCTGCGGCCAGCAATTTGGACCGCAATCTGTTTATAGTGTCAATTGTGAAAGTGAATTTATCTAAATCCACTTTTCCAGCAGAAGTAGGGGCAGAAGTAAGTCCATTGCCTGGCCAAATGCAAATGTAACGAGTGGCATTTGCATACATCGAAGCATCCAAGGATCCAAGCTGGCTCCCAGCTCCGCCCTTTGTCCTGACTGCGCTCCGTTTCTTGTGTAAGTGTGGCTGGAGACAAACAGATATCGATTCTGTTTCGGTGTGAGTGCGTTTCCTGCTAGTTTTGCACTTCCGCTTCCGTTGGTAAATTCGCAATATCCTTTCGGCGTGGCCAGTCTCTAAAGAAGTTGACTTGGCGGCACCTCCCCTTTCGGTTGCTGCCAAGCCAATCCCATTGACTGTTGACCATTCCCGCTTTCAAGGAGCTTTGACGTGGCCGTTTGTTTTCCGTCGGTCATCCTTACTTTGAGGCCCCGTTTCTGCCTTTCTTGTTTTCCATTGTCTTTCGCCGCCTGGAAATGCACAATATTGCAGTATACAAACGGAGTTTGTTGCCTCCGGCTCGCCCCGAAAATGTCATTTCACATTCTCACTTCGCCGGGCCAACAGGCGAACAAACACTTTGCATATTTTAACCTTAAGCGGATTTTGCGTTTGCAAATCAGCTAAAATTTTCTACCCCTGTTTGTTGCTGTTGCCAAAAGACTGCTACAGTTTCTGGTGCTGCCGGTTACTTTCATTGTCTCATGGCAACCGCAGAAGGGTGGCGCAGCTTCTTCTTTGGTGGCAGTTGGGTTGCCTGCTGCAAGCGGCAGCTGCTGCCCCTGCGGTCTTTATGGGGTTTCCCCCCCACCAGCCAGACTGCATCTTGTCTCACTGGGATCACTGAACAAAAACTACAAGTTACTTCCATGAAATTTTTTCTGTAACAAGTTAAAAATGAATTATTTCATTAGGGTACTTCAAGTGGCGGCAAACTCCTCGATAAACAAATATTTACCAATTCTCTGGTTATTTGATTCCTCAGTGCACTTGCACTGCTCTCCGAAGGACACCTAATCGCCTGTGTCTCGGCTCCTTCGCTCAGTGGTCTAGGGTGGGTGCAGCTTGTTAAATTTTGCATTGGATTGCCATCTGCCCTAGCTGGTTGTAGTTCGCCTCCATGTCTCGCACGTTCGCCGGCTGCGTTTATATTTATGCAGTTTACGTGTCAGTCGGTCGGGGATAGTTCTTTGCAAGGACCAAGGTCCTTTTTTTGTACTCGGGGCTGTATGTGCAACAGCATTTGTCATATTTGGCATGATGGTAACTACTTCCGTGTGTTGTGTTCCCTCCCCCGCCGACTTGCTGTTGCTCCTGTTCCTCTGGCCGACTGAAGCCAGTGCATTACCTTCGATTGCTCACGTCGCCCCAGAAAATGTTGATTTCTGGCGACCTGAAAACATAGCCAGCAGGAGCAGGAGAAGCAGCAAAGTCGTCTGGCAAATTAAATTTAAACAGTTGAGACGTGCAAAGTTGCTGTGCGCCACGGATGAACATTCTCCGGAAACTTTGTTCGCTGAAAAACTAGCTTCCTTGCCAAAAAAACACCCACAAGTTTACTAAAAATTTAATATAACAAAATTTTACTGGTAAAAAGAAATTACATTTTAGCTACACAAGAAAATAATTTGGATACTTATTAGATTGAACTTGATTTGATCTAGAAAATTCTTCATTTTGATAATCAAAAATCTGAGAATATGATTTGAATTATGATTTTCAAAAAAGTTATTTTAAATTTTGTATTATTATGCTCTGTTTTTAATTTATATTAGACGACAGATTAATAATAAATTAACTTTTTAATTTTTTTGAAGGGTATTTGGTTTTTTGTGCTGAATATAGTCTTTGGTAACCGCTTGAGCATCGCTTATTAAACGGAATAAATTAGGAAGGGCTCACCGCTAATTTGCGAAGCGCCTGCAAGGTGACACGGCCGCAGCGCAGATAAATTTCAGAGGGCGGCCATTAGTGGTGCCGTCTATCAGTTGCCATTAATAACATTCAACATCCAAGATGCACATGCGGCTTTCGCTCCGGAGGAGGCTCAGGCTGAGCTGCTCCCAAATTGCACTTGGCACTTTGCGGCACAAACAGAAATTGGCCCTACCAATAACACGGGGGGCTCAGGCGGAGTCCGGGCCGCTCTTGTTGACTCTGGATTGCCTTGGCTGGTGTTGCTGCTAAAATGGCTAAGCCAACAGACAGCTGCCAGATGGAGGCCAAGGATTACCCGGATCTGGTCCTCTGGGCGTGTTTTGACCAGGCCATCATTATGGCCCATCTGTGGGTGTTTGGTTTCTCTGGGGCTTGGGACTGAGCCGGGTCTTGGGTGTGGGTTAGGGATTGGTTTTGGAATTGCGCTTGGCATTTGCATTTGCGTTTGCATTCAGGGCCTGAATTGCTGGTCAACCGCCCGAATGGGAAAGAAATGTTTGCAATTATTTATTAATTTCATTTGTTCCGCTTGCTGAGCGCTGTCATGGCTGGCACTTAAATATTTGATTGAACATTTAAATATTATTTTAATTAATTTTGCAAGTTTACCTTTACGGCATTGTTTGCATTCGCCCAGCTTATCGGGGGTCGCTGGGGCTATTTGTCCTGGCATTGCCAATTCAATACACAATTGCCCCGACCATGCATAATTTATTTAGTGGTTTATTCCGCTGCGGTCAGCTGTAAAATGGTATAAACTCCTGTCACAGGACGACTGGCTGGCCCGGACTGGTAGGATGCACGCATGTACGTATAATCATTATGACACGACCGCAATTTTCAATAAAGAGGGATTTTTTGGCTTGTCGATCAATCATAAAGGCATCCCACATCGGTTAATTTCCAGCAAATTGTTTCAATTTTTTTCACCCCAACTGCGACTCTGCTGGAAAGCACTTGCATTTGCTGCAGCCACCTTAATTATTTTACCTTTTTTTCTCTCACAGCCAGTGGCAGTGGGAATGCGTCTGCAGCAGCAGGTGAGTGGAGGTGCAATTAGTGCCAAAGCTAACTGAAGCAAGAAGATGGCCACTGGCCAAGAACCACACTGGTGTGTGTGCACAGAGAACAAAATTTTTCATTTTGTATGATTAAATTTGCAATTATTGGGGGATTTATTGGGTACCTAATTTAATCTTGATTTTTTTAATTAATCTAATTGAGAATTTGCGTAATAATTTAATGTTATATAACCAAAGAATATAATATTAATTTCATACAGCATTACGGCAATCAATCTCTATAGAGGTAATTGTTAAGTATTACATAGTATTTATAAATTATTTATATAAAATATTTTTATTATATTTACCACATATCAAGCCTATTATTTTTGTTGTGTATTTTCTGACCGGAATGCGATCAAATACGTATGCACTCACACCCACGCACAGGGCAAACGAAATAAACTAAAGTGCCCCTGAGTTTTGGGCCGGTAGCAGCTGCTTTTTGAATTTTGGTGTTTAGCTTTTAGCGCCTAAAACTATGCTTTAGTGGTCAAGGGGAACAAACAACAGGATTCAGCCAGAGCGCACCAGCCAGACGCAGGCCCTGCAAAAAAGCTCTGTAAGCAGGCTGGTCTCGGCCCTACCCGAAAATGAAGGGCAGAGTGCCTCCACTGGGCTCTAGGTGGTCTGGGGGCCATGGAGGCTAATGGAGGGCCCACGTCTGGTCATTTGCAACATGGTTTATGTGCCGGACAATGCTTTTTGCACTCAATGAGGGTCTGTACATGGAAGGCCATGTGCTTTGGGTGTGCCGGAGCCTGCACCAACGGTATGATTTACAGCTATGCAGCTTAAATATTAAATGAATGAATAATATATGTGGTGTCGAGACTGCTTGCTGTTGCTCCTGCACCTCATCCTAATACTCCTACTCAGCCGCTTATGTACCTCTGCCACCTTCTTCTTCAGAGCGAAACAAATTTTATATTTAGGCACAGAGGAAATTTATACACATGGAAATACAATTATGCTTTTATTGCTTAAGTTAGGAATATTGTACAATAATTTCTGCATTACCGAATACAAATAAATACGAAATTGACAAAGCCTTAAAATAATTCTTGGAATTTCACAGAAAATATGTCCTAAAGTATTTCTCTTCCATATAAAAGAGTTTTTCAGTGCCTTTTGCAAGCCTTTAGTTTAATCTTTGCTCTTCCAGTGGATGCTGATTTATAGCAGGAATGTTTCACATTTTCCAGTCATCATGAATTACGCAAGCCGAGACCGGGCAAAGTGCTGATACTTTTAGGCCGCCAGCAAATATTGAAATTTCTTAAATTCCACTCGAGCGGGAGGTAAATCTTCCACTAGCCCCTCAGCATTATATGTATTGCTATGCAAACGAGCAGTGAAGTGCACATTAAACTGCAAATAAACGATTTCGCCGATGAAGCCGAAAGAAGTGCAAAGGAAAATGGCAGACACGGGCAGCAAGGACACTTGGCTGGGCGATTATTTTTTGGCCAGTTGGCAGAAGGAAGGAGAAAAAAGAAGCTGCAGTAGCAGCAACAGCAGCGAAACGTTTAAGAAAAAATGCAGATGCAAATCCTCTCGATTGCTCGGCGCGTGCTTTTTGAGTGCAATCATGCAAGCTCTGAGTGTCCTGAAAGGGTCCACTACCCACCTGCTGGGAGTCTCCTGTCTGTCCGTTTTGTCTGTCTTTTCCTCCTCCACCCTGCCCTTAATCGGCGCTTCGATTTGTTGATTTCGCCAGGGACAGCGATTGAAAAATTAATTTGCAACTAATTGACTTTCGGGCACTCAGATGTCTAATTTACGGCCATGCAGGGCCATTCAGAATGTCCTGCCTGCAAAAAACGAAGACCCCAGAAAGGGTCAGCATTTTGGTCAGACTCTCGGAGCAGCGATGGCAGCAGCATTCCATTTCCGTTCAGTCTGCCGGCGTGTTAATTGCATTTGCGTGTTGCAGACTTGGCCTGCGAAAGGGTTTTGTTATTGGGCTCCGTCGGTCGGTCACTCTGCGACCCCTGCGACTTGCACTGCAGCAGCCATGGGTAGCGGCAGCAAACAACGTTGTAAATGCCAGTTCGGAGTCAGCGGGGACACAGACACTGGCTAAAGTGACTTCCGCTTACACACAAACCCATTCCACACACACACACCCGACACACACACCCTCACTCGAACTGAGCCGCAGACACATGAGTTTGTCTGTCAACGAGAAGGCTCATTTACTTTGTCCCATCATTGTCTCCGAGAGTGATGCAGCTTTGGCTAAGTTAAAGCCAACTTTTGGATCTTCAAATCTGTGATATTACGATTCAAGATAGTGAAATATATATGCTTACCTATGAGAACATTAAACCACTTATTTTTGTTGGTAAAAGATAATTATTATGAGGTACTTGTGCAAGGATATTGTAAATTGGTGAGATATGGCAAGAATTTGTGTTAAGCTCGAATATGGAGTAATAATGGTTCAACGTTTATATTGAATTTTTTAAATATGCAAGTTTATTAACTTTAGGAATTTTTTATAAATAGTATGTAATAATCAATATGTTTTATTAAAAAAAAAAATCTGATTAGCATTTACTAGCACTGCCCACATCCTTTGACCAGCAATCTCTTGTTGGCAACACTGCCCGCCAGGACCTTCCCGAGTAAGTGGCTGTGGTGCTGCCAGAGCTCAGCTCAATGCACCGTGGGTCTTTGTGCCTCGTTTCCGGTCATCGAGCTGCGTCTCAGTCCCGGCATCATCTTCTCTAGCAGTAATTGCCTTTCAAATAGCGCCAAACTACGAGCTAATGAAGGCCTTGAGTGCATGCGTAATGGTGTAATAATACCTCCTGGCTAGCCTGGCTGCCAGCAGGCCGACAGCCACAGTAACGACCCCATCATTGGGTGGCTCATCCCTCGTAGTCGGCTTCCACATCGCTGCTGGGATGCTGGGAGTCGGTGTCTACGTCTGCCCAGCCTTTTGTTTTCCGGCCTGCTGACCCTCTTGTTTGCTTATTGGTGACGCAAAATTCTTGAGCCTGAGCCGGCTGTCGGGGGGCAAATGGATTGCCACCGAAACACTGGTGTGGCACATTTCACTTTTATCGAAGGCAAATTTGTTTGCCAACGGAGCAGCAGCCGAATCCCCTTTAATTAATCCACAAGCCATCGACGCTCGTCGCTCTACTAACTCTCTGCACTCGGACGTGTGCATATTTGTTTGAGAAGCATGCAGACTTCTCCATTTTGTCGGCAATTAAGTAACTTAAATGTTTTTCTTTCCGAGTTCCATGCATTTGCCCGGGAATTCAAATATCTGCTCCTTGGGCCACCCAGTTCGATGGTCGTAATTGCGGGCATTAAAGTAAAATGAAAATTGCTTCTAATGCGGCAATTTTCAGTTGCTGCACCGGCGAATGCCCGAGCAAGTGGGTTCAATTAAATATTTATTGCTCCTCAATGCTGAAATCCTCTTTGGGGGGACAGAGGACTGCAATTTGATATTGAAGCGCTTTCCTTTGGCCAGCCACTTATTTTTTGTATTTTTTATTTTATTTTTTTTATTTTTCTATTTGCCCGGCTCGCACAAACGATTTTTGTCATTTCACATTCTAGGGGAACAGGAGAAGGAGGCGGAGGAGCTACGCACACAATGTGTCCTTGATTGGCCTGCAGGACACCAGGCAGCCGGGCTTGCTTTTGTGTCCATTCCAGCCATTCCATCCACGCCATCCACGACGCTATCCATTCTTCGACGACCTGAGAGCGTGAACCTGTAGCAGCCACATTGACCCATCGAGAACAATGGCCGGCCGGCCAAGTCGCCCTCAGTTCTGCAAGTCTTTAAATGTTAAATATTGTGTAAAAGTACTATAGGGCTGATCACTTTCAGGTGCGGACCGCCCACGAAACGATTACATCCTCGCACGTAGCGCGAACTCTCGAACGCGTTCAGATAAAGTGCGTGGGAGTGGGGGCGACAGGAAGCTGGCGTGTTACATAACCGCAGTCGCCTGTCTGCTCCACTCCGCGCCTGCTGGTAAAGTGCCAGAAAAGTATGTTAATCAGTTGATATGCCGAATTTCGATACTGCGACCCCAGAGAGGCGCCGTCATCAGCATCATCGGCATCATCAGGCGGCAGTGCAGTGCAGGTGGTTGGAAGATGAGGCACTGGGAGAAACTTTAGGATACTACAGACTATTTATTATAAACTCTTAAATTAAATGCCGTTTTTATTTATTCTGATTTACCATTGCAAATTGTAATTTTAATTAGTTTTTTGTAATTTATTTCTAAAATGTAAGTTGATTTTCCTGTAATTCTGATGGATTTTTTTATGCTTTTCCGAGTGCAGGTAGGTCCTGTCGTTTTATGTTAATCATACGCCACGTTGGGCGATAATAACGCGGCAAACAAGCAAACAAGATGAAATACGCGTGCCGCATGCGTAATAAATTTTATCAACATCCCGACCAGAGCGCATACGTAATGAGTGAAGTTTTGTTTGCCACTTGAAATGCCATGGGAATTGAAATGGATTGGGAATGGGAACGAGAATCCGAATTAGAATTAGGCCTGGGACTATCTGGTGAAATGCACTGACGTTTAGTTTATCGGCCAACGAGACAAAGTCAAAGCCGATGTCAATGGTCGATTGCCTTATTGAATTGTGTTACAATGTGCCGGGGCTGCGGCAGTAAAGTTGATAAATATTAATGATACGGACAACATTCTTTTGAAGCGATTTATCGATTGCCTGCAGAGATTACTTGTGCCGTGTAATTATATTTCTTTTATACTCCGCTTTGCGATTTTATTGCTCCAATGAATTTAATTGCCAGCAAGGATGGGACACGAGGACATGGGAGTGGGAGTGGGAGTGGAAATGGGAATGCCCGAGTGCGACAATTTGAAAGCAACATAAATTTTCGACGAATGGAACCCGGAAGTCGCTTGTCACACGTACTTAAGCATTATGTTAATTTATATGCACAGATACATACACATATACACACTCGTGTGCACAAATACAGTCACACACTCGCGCTCAAGCGACTATGAAATTTGAAGCGACAGAGCGGCGTTTAAGCCGGAAACAGACAGCAGGCAGGAGCAGGAACAGGAGCAGGCTGTGCCCGGGATGGAATCTATGCATATCTGTATATCCTCTCCTGGCAATCTGGTTGCTTGGCAGCCATGGGAATCGGAATCTCAAGCACATGCAGCTAATTCCAGCCCCCGCACGCAGCCACATGCAAATGAAGACGCAACGCACGTCGCCATCTTGGAATGGCTGCGGATACGGATGCGGACGAGGACACGGACGCGGACGCGGACGCGGCTGGCAGGAAGCTGCCTCGCCGATCACTTGTCGCTGCGTAGCTGCGATTCTGGGACAAGCAGCATATAAATTTCCCCTCGAGGTGACACTTGGCAGATAAATCTCTGTTAGATTTACCCGAAACAATATCTGCGATGTGTATTTATCGCGGGCACGCACTGTATCCGGTGGCCTAGAGCCAAAGTAAGTCTGCTGGTACAAGGCATGGATATTAGTGCCATGTATTGGATTTCCCTATCATACACGTGTATGCTTAACTTCAACCAAGAAATGCCGGTTATAGGAATTCTTTTCAATTCTTTTTGACGCCAAAGCCCAGTTGATTTACCTAAAAGCAAGCCAGTGACTAATAAGTATCTCTTAGTCGGAGTACTCAACTGCAGGGTCGTCGGTTCTGTTCCACTTGGCCTAATCCCCGCGTGTGTGTGTGTGTGTGGGAGTTGCCAGCAGCTGTTGCTAAATGCCTTTGATCATTATGCCATGCGCTGCATAAAAAATGACAAGGATTTCTTGGTAAACGAATCGCCCGAAACCGAAATCTTGACCCCTGCAAATGGTTGGACATAAAGAAAACTCATTAAATCATTTAGGCAGGCGCCTTTGACACAGTTCTCGTGGTTGGCGTAGCCCCAAATGAAATAGATGAGCGCACATAAACCACAGCACTCGCTAACTGGAAACGGAGGAGGTTCTCCGCCTGTGCTCTGCGGTCAAAGGAAGATTGCTAAAGGTAAAGGTAAAGGCAGTAAAGCAGGTAACGGCAATGAAGGTAGGTGGCAAAGGTAAAAGGACAATGCTCAGACAATGGCCCCAATATTTCTCTTGCTCGGACCAACAAAAGGCAGTCCTCGTGGCCTGAAAAATCACCAAAAATAAATTTCAAATTGTTAATAGAACCAACCCTTCGCTCCCACCTTCGTTCGCATCCCTTGCAATAATTACGGCCGAAGCTCCGGAGCTCTGGAGCCTTGAAGCCCCAGGATCCCAGCGCCTTCGCTCAGGGTCCATCGAATCCAGGGAAATTCAATTAGGCCGGCACACCAAACAAGTTTGATAAGCAAATTTTAAGACTGCCAAAGACAAATACAATTTGTGTCGCAAACAAAGTGCAGGGAAGTGCTTAAAATTGATTATTAAATGCCCAGCAATGGCTTTGACAAATATTTAGCCAGCAATTCAATGCAAATTTCATCTGCCGGAACAATGCGAGTGCTGCCATCATGGACTTAATGCATATTAAACCATGCGCCATTAATAAAACGTGCACAAATGCCAAAGCCTGGCCCGGCCGCCGGTTCGTATGTCCGGAGCTCGGAAGTTCGACACTCGGTGGAAGTGTGGGTGGTGGCGGTGGTGCGGCGACCATCGTCAAAGTGCCATAAACAGCAGACAAGACCGGGTCACAGTCCGATTGAGTCCTGGCCCTGGCACGGACCATGTGTGTTTGTTATGAATAGCTGCAGACGTGGAAATACTTGCACACGCTCCGAAATTAAGCACAAGCCGTACACTTGGGAAATGGATTATCTAAATTCTTAATTAATAAATGCTTTAATACCTGAAGAACCCGAATTTTTGGTTAACAACTGCAAAATAATCTAAAAAAATTTTATTTTATTTTTAAAGAATTTATTCAATCCTAAATATATATGTAAATATATTTTTACCTTACAACTTATTCCTGTTTAATATTATCTGCATTTTGTTTCCAGTGATCCAACTAATAGCTACCATCCCAAGCCCAAACCCCGTTCTGACCACGCGTCCTTCTGCGTAGGCGCACGTACGCCTGACCAAGTCGGTTGGCCATCTGTCGGGCTAACCTAACCCAGTTCCCGGGCCGTCCGGCAGGTGGCAGAGGGAGGAGAAGGGAGGTGGGTTAGAGGTGCCGTACGCACGTGAGCCTCCTGCCTGATGGCCCATAGAAAAGTGCGGCCTGCGGCAGGCCGAGCGAGCGTACGTGGAATCGTAGCCACTCAATGGACTCGGGCTCGAACTCAAACTCGGACCTGGTTCCGGATCCGTAGTCCAAGTTGTGCTCGTTTTCGGAACGCATTTATGCACGACCCCCAAGTGGGACATGTGATTATTTATGTCGCCGTTGATTATGAAGTTGATGACCTCTCGGCTCCATTGGCAGGCAGTTTTACGTAATCTCTCCGTGCAACGGGCTCAATGGGAATTATGGGTGGCAGGGGGGGCAGCTACAGCAGGGATCGTCATGTGCACTTGTACTTGTACGCTGTTATGTTTCAAACAAGGGGTCCTTATGCCATGCAAATTGATTGATAATCGCCTTGAATTTAATGCATTCGATGCATGTTCCTCGAAGGGTACTTGTCCCAGTGAATGGCTTATTTTAATCTAAATCTGGCACACGTGAGTACCTATATTGATGGAAAGCTATGCTGCCTTGAACTGCTTTCATGAGCGAATATGCTGAAAATACATACACTTACTTTGCTTGTAAGTGAAATCCGCTTAAGCCTAACTTTTTTATTTCTTACAAAGCTTGTTAGTGAAATCAGCTTAAGCTCAACTTATTCAATTTTTTTCAGAAAAATTATTATAGGTTTATGTTTATAATATAAGTAAGAAATGTGTCTTATAAGGTTCATTATAGGTACGGATTTCGGTACTATTATATAGATATTTAATCCCATAAATAATATTTTAGGACCTTCATAAATGTGCTGGAAAATAGCCAATATATCAACACTGAGCTTGCTTGATTATATATACATGAACACATTCACAGGACCTCTCTACAATAGTAATCAATGTCGGTTTACACGATGAGTAAAATTGGATTCCCGTCAAGGCACATCCCCTCGTCCTTCCTTGGTCTTTCGCATCCTGTTTATCTGACACTCCTCATCAATGCACTACACGTCGTATGCGTGTTGGGCTGCACGGCATTATCTGGTTAAATATATTGAATAGACCTCATAGCCGCTCAAATGGAATGCCACCCCACACTCCACGAAAATGCAACTTTGGCCTTCAAAATCGCGTGCAACTGAAATCAGAGCGGTGCTGCGTGCTCATTAGTCGATTTACGATTTAATTAATTTTGCTAAATTGGATTAATGAGATGCTTGCCAATTAGAGATTCATTTCGTGTTTAGGGCCCCCCATAGTTGTTGCTCATAATGCGAAATGGGAATTTACATAAATTAATTTGAAAATTACAGCATTTACATATGTACACAAATAATTGGAAAGTCTCGATGATTTGCCGATAAGCGCTCTGTTCGCTCTCTAATTGAACCACTGCACAAATTGGTCAAGTTCCCGGGAGCCTGTGGGTGGGCACAACCCACTAAACCCACACACACACCACCCACACATGCGACCCCACTGCCATGATAATTTGCTTGACGGCGAACTCGTAAAAGTGCCCGCCTCGATAGCCACTGAAACATTAGTCTATCGGAAACTCGATATTTTATTGTTTTCCCAGTTAAGCTCTGGACGCGAGGACATGCTCCTCGAGTCTATATCAAATCAAACAGACACTGGCTCACCCGCACGGTCGCATAAACAAACCCATTCGGACATCGTTTTCTGGGCAACCCCCCAGAGTATGGTTTACACTGCGGCAAATAAGGGATCTTACGGCACAAAACTAATAATAACAGAGACTATTTTTATTGCAGAATTAAAAAATATAACTCTAGAGAATCATGTAAAAAATACGTTAAAACAAGAAGACATTTTTGTAACCCATTTAGCAAAATAAATAATATAAGTTAAAAATAATT
Source organism: Drosophila lini (assembly GCA_018905715.1). Classification (NCBI taxonomy): domain Eukaryota; kingdom Metazoa; phylum Arthropoda; class Insecta; order Diptera; family Drosophilidae; genus Drosophila; species Drosophila lini. Next base: position 46,704 of record JAEIIL010024539.1, on the reverse strand, counting down.
ATTAAAAAACCATATAATTTTAATGATTTTTTTTTGAGTGTACCGATTTTCTCCCATTGACAGAAAAGCTTATGAAATGACTGTGGACTGGACGACTAGATGATGGTTTGTGAAACTGGGGACTGACCCTCAGGATAGTCGATGCCAACCGCATAGACTTGGTAATGGTCCTTTTTTCGCCCAAAAACCCTGAGACGCACATTTCAATTTATTGCAATTTTTATTGCTGAAAAGTTCGTGCGAAGATTTTTATGCGTCGTCAAGTGGCAACGGGCCAAGGGGCTGAAAGGAGCTGAAAGGAGCTGAACGGATTTGAAAGGATGGGGACGGACGGCAGTGAATAATGCGCTCTGCACTGTTCGGGCTGATAAGAAAATAATAAACTTGGCCGGCAGCAAAAACATTTCACAATTATCGTAGCCGGGTTAAGAGGGAAAACTTTTTATACACCCACCACCACCCTCAACAACTACTTTCAATGTCTGTCTGTTTGACTTTGACTCTGTTTTCCAATTCGAATTCGGTTTCCCATTCGCATTCGCATTCGTTTTCTTTTGCCACTGCAGCTTGCACTTCCGCTTGGCACTTTACTCAGACAGCCAGATAACGGCACTAAACATATAGAAATATGTGCCCGATATACCATTGTTGTTATTTCGAGAATTTTTGTTATTTCCGCTTTAAGCTTTGCCCACTTTATGGCGCTGACTTCCGCCGAGAACGGCTGAAAGCAAAAGTTATCCAACTTTTGTTTTGTTCGGCGTGGGCGTGGGTATACAGTATGTATACAGTATTGACATTGAAATATTTCCAAGGTGGCAAGCGAACCGCAAGCCAGCAGGCGACAAAGGACCTGGCTATTTATGGACGGGTTGCCCTGGTCCTGCACAGAGCGAAAATTCTATCATCAGGAATTTATTTATTATACCCTCCTTGGAGTGGCGAATATCTTGCTTTTGAATAGCAATCGATTGGCAGGCAGGGCGGAAGGAAACTGTCGAAAGTACAACCAACCGAATATGTTTAATTCATCAACTGCACTCGCAGACACAGCCCCATTGTTTGGCATTGTTTTGCCGTCCTGCAAAAGGGAAACTTGGTCTGCTGTTGTGGCTATTTGACTTTTGAATTTGCTGGCTAACCGGCTAACTTTCGGTGCATTCCCCGGAACATTCCACTTTTTTGGGTGGCACTCTCTCCGTCTCTTTTGCATTTTGATTGTCATGGCAGTTACTGCTGCTCGGTCGCTTGCTTGAAATTCATCATACGCCACATTGGCTGGGGGAAAGTCACAACGCAGAATCGCAGCTCAGCACAGGAAACCGAAGGCAAACAATCATCCGACCTGACAGATGAAGCCAGCTTAAGTGCTCCGAGGAGCGGCGAAAAAACTAACGAAACTGCAAACAAGCGAAATTAAGAACACGAAGGGAAACTTTGCGAAACATTAAACAATTAAAAAGTTTGTGCTCCGTGGCCTTCCTAGCTTTTCACTTTCTGTGCAATTTGTTCTCGTATCTCGTCGGTGTTTGTTAGTCCGAGAATCTTCGGCTATTTGGCCGCAAGGTGCAGCTGCATGAACTGAACTCCTCACTTATTAACTGGCTTTCGCCGGCCGCGAAGGTCCTGGCCCCCAGCTCCTCCGCCAATTAGCTGATTACACTCTCTCTGCGTGTGTGTGTGGGCGGCAATATTTCAACTTTCCTAATAATAAAGTTGTTGCTGCTGCAACCCTTGGACCGGCACGCAAACTGCCCGACGACCCAAAACAAGGACCGTCGCTGATGCGAAAAGCCGTTAACTGGCCAACGAGCAGCATAAAGTTTGCTAAAAATGTTTGGCTGCCAAAAGTTGGCTTGCTAAAAACAAAGCCCCGCCGATGAGAAATGAGCCCAAAGTGGGACACACACTACATGGCCAGGAGGAAAGCTGCAGACGGATGCGAGGGCCGAGCCGGCTGCCGGTCCATGCAACATGCAGCTGGCTAGCAAAACCCAAAACCCAGAGCTCATAATGAGGACGCGACAACGACAGCGAGGAAGCTTCTCTGGAGTTTCTCAGTACGTATTGGAGAAGAGGGTATATAGGTTGGAAGGGAATCTGAAATGAAATAGAGTCCTGGCAATTAAAAGTATATATCTCTGAGACACTAAAGCCCTGAGATCCTACAGGAAACCTCAAGCCAGGAGGAAATATATATTTTAATACTGATATGTGAAACTCAAAATTAATTTAACCAAAAATCCGGGTATACAATAGTCGACGCCAGATTCATAGCTTTCTTCATTTTGCAACTTTTTGGCAACACTTGGCTCTGGGCTCGAGGCGACAACGACAAAGGCAACACACGCTCCAAATGAGGACGTCGACAGTGGTGCCTTTGCTGGCGGTGGAGTGTTGCGGCCCCCGGCAGTCCATAAAGTCCAACCAAAATGAAAGGACCTGAAGGGGAAAGTATGATGTATGCGAGGAGAGTCTGCCTTTTGACGACAAACTTTTTCGGGGGCATAGTTTGCGCTATTTCGTTTTATTTTTTAACGACGAGGTCTAGGGCTGGCCAGCCGAAGGAGTTTATTTTTCGGCATGTTTACAGATATTAAATACTTTTTAATTAGTTTGGCACACACTCACTGACAGTGAGCGAACATATTAAATTAGTTGGCCATAAATTCAAGGGCCGCTTACACGCTCCGCCGGCGATTGAATCGCTGCATAAATTGGTCAATACTTGCAGGCGGCATTCCTCCTAGGCAAGCACTTTGGTGTGCGAGCCATCAATTTCGGCATCGACTCGCAATAAATTTTGGTAGAAACACAAGCGAACTTGGCCAAAAACTTTTTCAATTTACACACACACCCACCAATCATGTGGCATTAGGGCTGGCCCGTGTGTGCGATGGGGCAGCAGGTTCTCCCTTGTGAGTACGGTTTAATTTGCTGTTAAATTGCGCTAAAAATTCAACAGCATATGCAGCCCCTCTCGCTTGGGCCCCTCATCATCGTCATTGCAATCGCCGCTTTTAGCTTTTTCCGGAGCAAGTGTTCTTTCGAGTGGCTAAATGCGCACTTCGGCAACAATTTGTGCATGCACAGCCATAATTGTCTGTGAGGAAATTAGTTCAAGTAGCGCCGGGAAAAGAAGTCAACGGAGCAGGGCTCGGGCTCCTCTCAGCATTCCCCCACCGAATGCGAGGCTGCATTTGCATATTTACATGTTAATTGGTTGAGAAGTTCGAAAAGTTTTGAAAGCAAACAAAAACAGCTGAAAATTCAAATTCAGAATGTTTTTATAACCCTTTTTTAACCAAACAAAGAGCAGCTGAATATCCAAATCCAGATAGCATTCACCTGTTCGTTTCGTTTTGAACAAAAATTGCATGAAAAGCCCGAGGATCAAATCAAATCAAATTACGTTAATTATACGCTGATTACTTAATTAAATGGTGATATGTTAAAGCCGGGACTGCGTTTTAAGCATTTTTTTTTATCAACAAAAAACTGGCAACTGAGAATGTAAGCCTAAGGCAAAACTTTTTATGAAATCCACGAAAAGAGATCCTTTATATTTCATCGGGTTTAAGCTTTCCACGTAGCAAATCCTTCGCCTAACCATAAATCCCCATATTCATAAAATTTCGACAGAAATGTTCTTCGCGGGGGGAATACAGACTGGTGTTTCACCAGTCCACTTGCATTATTTATCTGTGAAAAATTCGCATTATCGTTTTAAAAATGCTCAGGAACGACGTTAAAGGGCGATATTTCATAGGCGCAGACAACTGGAGGGTGGGCGATGGAGCAGCAAGGAGTGTGCAACAGCAGCACTTTGGCCTTGGCAACCCGTGGAAACCCTCGAAAGAAAATATTCGAGCTGGCGTCGATGAGCGGCTTTCCGAGGTCTTCGCATGCCGCACTTTTGCAGCTGAGGGCAGCACTCGAGCTGCGTGGTGGATATAACAGAGATGCCGGGGACTTAACTTATAATCTCTATGATATTAACTAAGTAAATATATTTAAAAATTATAATAATTAAATAGTATAAAGTTGGGTCAAAGGTATTTAATCTAAACATATTTGACTTGCATTGAAAGGTATTAAAAGCGCATTAGCTAAATAAATAAATACTCAGCATAGTTATTATTGGGAATTTATGTTATCTATACTTCTATATATGGGGAAATCGATATTATATAGTCCCAGAAACATATAGTTAAATGCCCATCTCTGTTGTGCCCGGATAACTTTCAGTGCATGCGTTTAATGAGCTGCCGCGATGCAGCTCGGATGCCATTTTGTGGGCAGTTTGGTTAAATACTCGCCGTGGAGGCCACTATTTGGAGCAGGCGACGACAACCGCGACAGGTCCTTGAAGAGGCCAAAAGGGGGTGAAGAAGAGGGAGGAGCAGCAGAAGCAGGAGGTCAACAATGCACAGATAAGCAAGGAGACAACAACGCTAACGACGCCAACAGGCAGAAGAGCCAAAAAAAAAAAGGAAGAGGAGGGAAAAAGTAAGGCGAATGGCACAAAACGAAGGGCAAACAACTTCCGGCCCAGCGACAACTGCGATGGCGAAAATGCGTGGAAAATGTGTAAATGACACCGAGCAATTTACAATAATTGCTGGTCGCGTCGCCGGCAGACGGCACAACCTTGTCTCCAGATGCCTTAAAGTGCACTTGAACCTTAAGCAGCCGGCGACCGAGGCGAGGCGAGGCCCCTGGGAACCCAGTGACCAGATTGGAACCAAGTGGAATACATAAAGAAAACACGAGGAGGAGGACCGGACCCCGATTCTGGAAAAGCTGGCATAAACGACGACCAGTCGTAGAAATCTTATTAAAACTTACGGCTGCAATAAATAAAATAAATTTATTCCATTATGTTAACCAAACACGATTTACGGATTATAAAGATGATTTATAATCAGATCCAAACACCGTAATCCACTTGCATAAACAGGCAGTGGCGAGCGGAAAAGGGGGAGTCCCGACGTCGACAACAACTTGGCAAAAACATGAAGCATAACAAGCAGGCGAAACCACAGGCCAGACCACACCAAATCCCCCAGCCGAGCGCCCGAGACTCCTTGGAGGTGCAGGATGCCGCCAGCCAGCCGCTTACCTGACTTTACGGATAAAAACGGGGGCCGCGGGCGGCTTATGAAAACTGAATCGATTTCAATATTTACACAGGAGCCCGGCCAAAGGCAAGACGTCGTCGTCGTCGTCAATCGAGCGAATGTCGGAGCACGGAAGCGGAAGTGTATAATTTAAAATTGACCCCAATGCGGCGGGCGGGGGAGGAAAATCTGTGCAAAAGGTTAAAAAGGTGCAAATATGATAAGCACAGGCATCTCGCCCAGCAGTTCTCGTATTTCCCTTTTTTCGGCGATGAATGGTCGCGCTTAAATAAGCTACGATTTGGCTTAGTTGGTCTGCCTCTGCTGCTGCTCTTCTTAGCTGACTGGAATTTCACTAGATTAGCCACGCCACCACGACTGGCTGTGCATAAAGGAAGCCAATTCGAAGCGATGGCTTTGGCTAAATGCATTCGAACGAGCTCCAGTCCCAGGGCGAGAGTTACCTATCAACGTTGGCATACTTACACTGACGGATACACTTTAAAATTTAAATCAAAATGGAATGAAATTTGTTAAATATATTTATTTATTTTTCTCAGTCTTGTCTTAAATTTATAATGACAAACGACAATCTCCCAGATGTATTGTGCTTCAAGAACATCATAAAAGGAACGCTTTTGTTTTGTAAGTACATTGTTTCATTCGGCTTTAGTTTCAATGGTTAATATTTGACTGAATCTTAAAACTTCTCCACTTGTTTTCTCAGTGATCTCAGCCAGGAACTCCAGCAGTTGTTGTGTGTGACGGAAGTTTGCCAAATGACTTCGGCCCTCTGTCTGCCTCGCTGCCATGTGTACGGCTGTGTTTGGCTGCTGCAGCTCAGTGCGGCTCAGCCGAGATTGAAATGAGGTTTTCTGTGGGTCCCCGATGGAATGCGTGTGCCAATGCCGGTTCGAACGGAGTCTGTAGTCCGTGGTCCGGAGTCCGGACCAACTGATGCTGGTGCAGCTGAAAAGGGCACGCTATTTGCATATCATTACGGCTCCGGCTCTGGCTCCACGTGTGCGCCAGGTTCGCTTCCCGCATGAACTTATGTGTGCATTTGCGTGGGTGTCTGGGGGTCGTCATTTCCACGCCATCAATCCGGGACACTCGATAAATCAGTTTGACAAATACACAAATCGATCAGATTGAAATTATTCGCGAGTGCGCAACGAGATTTGAGTTGGCGATGAAAGGGTTACTACACTGAAAATGTAAGCTTGAATATTCATTATTCTCTTGGGGATTATAAATTAATTTAGCGAACAATGTACATTAGAGGATTTTCTTTCTTGGTAAGGTAACTCCAAACCTGGCCACCAACAAATCGGCTCTGACCAGCGGGGACAGGCGGACTCTCAAGTTGCCAAGATGTCGGCCTGCCCGCCCAGTTGTCTGTAACTTTATGCGGTTGCTTGTTCCTTGTGATTTAATGAACTCATTAACATAATCTTAACATCTCATCAACTCCTCAACAAGCCGAACTCACGCCAGGCACTACCCATGCGAGTGTGTTTCGGCCGAGTTTGGTTAACAAAAGATGGGAAGTGGCAGCGGGTCGAAGGGGGGCTGAATCGAGGCCTGTGGCAGACAACATGTTGCATGCGTACATGACGGTGGCATACGACCCCCGTGAGTTATGCTTCGGAAATTGCGCTCATGTAGCCATGTAATTATGGCATTGCAAACCAAATCAATACACTTCCCCTGGAAGAGGTAGTCGTGCACTCGAAACTATTTCGTAAACTGGAAATACTTTCAAACTAAATAAATCTGGACAATGTTGTTTGACATTACCTTAATGAAATGTTTTTAAAAATTTACCAGAAATTGCAATGTTTAGTCTAAGGAAGACATTGCTTTATAGAGAGACAAGAAACTTCTTTGTTTTGGGTTATATTTTAGTTATATTTTTTATTCAATTATTTTTTGTATAAACACTTTTGCACAGTGCAGTTGCTAGGGCAAAACTAGCACAATAATAATCATTATGGCCACAGCCGACAACTGCCGAGACATCTGAGACAACCGGCAACAGGATGAGGTTGAGGCTGAGTTTCTGTTGGAATTTGTGGAAATGCTTAACTAATTGGGAGCACCACCCGATAAGCGATCCCGGAGTTTCAGTATTCCTGTTACGTTAACGTTGATTGTTTGCGGGCCGGGACTGGCAGTTCGCTCATCAACAATTTGGCAGGCTTGTATATCGCTTTTCGGTAGGTACTTAATGCTCAGCCCGTTTTAGGGCCCATAAAATGTGAATTTGCAGTGCTTTGACTGATTGCATGATACTGCTCGAGGGCTCTAAATCACGAGCTGGCGAATTAAAACTCAAGCGCATTAGGGCAATATCTCTGGCTGGCTGGTATAAGCCCTGAATGCGAAGCAGGGGGCGGTCTAATAAATCTCATAATCTGCATAAAAAAGACGCCCACTCGGAGAATTTTGTAATCAAAAGTACAGAATGAAATATACACGCGCCCGCATTTAGATTCTTCTTGGATCCGGAGCGACACCAGCTTGTTGAATACAATTATGGCAGCGCCGGCGGAGATTGAGGCCGCTCCGAGTCCCGCCCCCCCTCGAGATGATGAAGTTGCCACTTAGCTAGTAACAGCAGCAACAATAACAGCAACACAAGTGCCACATTAACAAGGCAGCAACAGCAACAGCAACGGCAACGGCAGCAACAACATAATCTAGGGACTTTTTATTGCCCGAGCAGGCGGCAGAACGAACACTCCGCTCCGTTCAGCTCCGCTCCCAAAGGGCAAAGTCCTGCAGCAAGTTTATATTTAATTTCTTGCGCGGGAGGCTCAAATATGTGGGGTTCGCCACCCACGCCACACCACACACAATTTTTGCACACTGACTAAATCTGTTTTCCCTGAAATTCCAGTGAAAACCCCATTGTAAAATCGTTTTACTATAAGAAAATTATGAATAAAATTATTTGTAGGTGTAATGATTTGCTTGTTTTACTAAAAAAAACAAAGTAACGTCTTTAGTTTTTGTTTTATTTCCCTAAGAGTGCTTCCAAAATTAAATGAAACTAGAATGGATAATGGATACAAATTTCAATAATTGTTATACATAATTTAAGATTATTAATGACAACTATTTATGAAACAATGAGCTAGAAAATTATTTGCTTTATTTATAAATTACCTTTTGGTAGCTGCTCTGTATTAATTTAAACCAGAACATTGGCCAACTGGACCACTGTGCTTGGGACGGTGCAGGTGTGCTGGCAGTCAACGTGTCGCCATGGATCAAAGCGACCTGGCAGCGGCGGACAACTCGTCGACGGTTATGAAAAATTACCAGCATGAAAGGACTCAAGGAGCCGAGACACTGCGACAAGTGAGTCGAGTCGAGTCGAGTTGGGCTGAAGGGCGTGCGAACGCGCGAGTGAGCAAATAAGCATGGCCGAAATGAGTCCTCGACGCGGTGCCGTGGCGAAGGGGGGAGTCGGCGGAGATGGGGTCGGAGTCGGAGGCAAAGGACCCTTGCAGATCATGGGGCTGGTACACTTGACAAAAATCAACAACTTGAGATGAAAAGGGAAATTATAGTGAAGCCGGCATTTATATCTTAATAAAAGGTCTCTGAGCGACATAAAATCGGTAATTTAACAGCATTATACAAAATGTGATTTAAAATAATAATTAAGATGTAATGGCATTATTTTACTTATTATGGCTTTAGGTTTTCTCTCACCTAAATTTTGTCATCTTCACAAAAAAAGTATTATTTTAAAAGTTTAAAATTAAATTATATTTTATAAACTTTCTTATAAAAGTTGGGTAATTGTTGGGTACATTTTATGTTTTACTGTGCAAGGCGTTCGCCTGCTGGCATGAGGCTGGCCGTGCAAAAGACAATAAGCGCATAAATTACGCCCGAAATGTGCAGGGCGAAAGGTGAAAGATTGAGGGCCATGGCCCCTCTCACACATACCACATACCGACTCTCACACGCACGGCAAAAGACACACTTACACTTCCTTTCTCTGCCCCCTCCTGTCTTTACTTGTGAGGTTACAAACGTAATGAAAACGTAAATCCCTGCGCGGCATTCACAACTCAACGCAATTTCTTTTGGGCCGGCCAACGCATCGCCCGCCGGCTGAGCTTAACTGAGCCTCCAGACCCGGACAGGGACCCGGACCTGGTCCCGGTCCCGGTTCTTGGTCTTGGGCTCCGGCTTTTGCGGTGTACATACGCACGCATCCTGGAACACAAGGAAAAAATATTTTTATAATTTTCAGAAAATTAAAATGAATAAAAATGTAAAAGAGCCTTAATGATTGCACTCTTGAAATATTAATATTTTGAAGATAAGAAATTTATTTAGCTTTTAGGAGGTTCTAAAAACACATTATGAAAAAGTTTAACTATTTTAAATATTATTTAATTTACATCTCACTTTGATTTTGCTTTGCAATTTTAGGGAAATAAAGTTATACTATCTTTTCTGGTTCTCTATTAAAACTATATTTTATTTTCTTTGCATTTTTTGCAGTGCATGCAGGGATATCTGTGACCCGGACTCCGTTCTTCCCGAAGATCCGCGGATGCCGCCTCACTGAGCCCGTGAAATTTATTATAGTTGGATGGCAGGCTACCTCCACCTGCCCCGGCTCCAGCCACGCCTCCTTCCACCCAATTCCCGGCTGGGCGATGGCGTAATATTTTTATAAGTAGGCGAGGGTCTTTGCGGTTGGCGCACTCCTTGAATGTATTGCAGGATCTTGCCGAGTCATAAAGTAACTCGTCTTTTCCGCTTATACTTTTCGTATTTCTCTGGTTTCTCTTTTTCATGTATTTTTCTTTTACACCATAACGGAAATTACATATTTCTATGTTAATTTACAGAAATAGAAGTGCAGGTGCCTCCCGTGCTTGCGCTATAGTTTTCCCAGGGCGCCGTGTATTATACGTAAATTGCCGCAGCGTTAGCGACCGCAAAATGTGTTGGGGAAACTTGCCTAATTAGAAAATCACAGCGACCAGGAGCAGACTGAAGCGTTGGCAGCAGATTGCACGCCTTTCCAGCTTTCCACTTTCCCCCTGCCTTTCTCTATCTCTGTGTGTTTTTCCGCAAACCCCAGGTTTACGGCATAATTTCGTTGCGTTGGCTACGCTCTGTGGCCCTAACTGGCAAGTGCTAACAGGGCTAACAGGGTAACAGGTTAATGGAGAGAACGGGCAAGACCAACCTGCGGCTTTCGGCGACCAATTTGGCACGCAGAACGCTGGCGGGGGCGTGGCAGCTATGCAACTATTTTTTGCCTGGCTCAACTCCACAGGTTGCAATGCAATTAGTGCATAATGCGGTATTTGTACGCTTTCCCGCTGCCATTTGCTGTTAATGAAATAAATATGTTTGTCAGTGTGGCCACAACAAAGGCGAAAAAAAAACAGGAACTTCCGCCATATTTGTTAAACATTAAGCAGCGACAATGGCCGCCGACATGTTGTGTGACCCTGCGCCCTGCGTTAGGCAACAAAAAATGTTTGGCGCTGACCGCGGAACCGAAAAATTGATGTTGCCGCCGGCGAAAACAACCAGCAACAAACAGCAAACAACAACGGAGAGCGGTCAAGAGCCATTTCGACGGGACATTAATGCGTTAATTGCATTTTCATGTTGTCCGCCGACTGTTTATGTATGCGTGTGGGCACGCATGTTCGCTGAAATGTGTGCAAGTGTGTTTGTGCGGTCAGTTATGTGCTGGGAACAACGGTACACTGGAACAAAAAACATTAAAAAAGTTAATACAGTTGTTATCCTCAAGTGGTCCCTCAACAAAGTCCTTCAGGTGTCATTTTACAAGTGATTATAATTAATTCGTAATAAAAATCAAACAAAATAGTGTGAAAAAGTTGAGCTTTAATCAAAATAAATATATTAATAGAGATTTAAGGATGTATAGAGTTTTTAATTTAAATATGGATTTAATAAACATGTTTATGTTTTCAAAGCTGTATTATTTAAAAAATATTAAAATATATTTTAAAAGGTTCCTCTTTTTGTAGTGTACAATTTTTGGTCTGACCAAAGACGGATGCCACCGTGGCACATAATGCGTTAATGAAGCGCACGGGACCGCCGTTCTCCCCCAGCCCCATTAGCCAACAGACCTTGCTGCGATTCCTCTAATGGCCTAATGAGTCCGCAGGCCGTACAAACCCGATGCGAAAGCAAACAGATTCCTGTGCCAAGCCGGTCGGTCACCTACTATTAGCTGCTACTATGGGCAGGCCAAGGCCTCGGCAGGAACAGTGGCCAGGACGAAGAATAACAACAGTTGTCAATGTATCATTAGCGTGCTCGTCACTAGCTGTTAGCCAGTTACTGCGGCAGGGAAAACACGGCCGGCAATCCACCGACTGATGCAATAGATTAGGCCATATCAGCAAATGACAATTTCCATCGTCGTCCTTTCGCTTTCGGAATAATTGCCAGGCCCTCGGGGCCGGCCCGTCCGGGATTCCTGCATGGCTAATGAGTCTTGGCCGGGTGCTTTTTGCACAGATTTCGTGGCACTTGTTTGGCCCTGGGAATTGATACAAATACGACAATTGGATTTCACGCTGTGATGATGAAAACCTTTCACTTTTTTAAGTGCAACCCTTGCAGATGTTTGAGAACTTACACTGATGAGCAAAATAATAGGAGCTACGATTAAAAATATATAAAATATATAAAACCTCCCCTAAAGAAACATCCATTTGAACATCCATTATATAGCTACGAAAAGAGACCCATCACTAGTATCTTATCCATAGCTGTCCATCAGCCCCTGAGTGCTACTCCAAGCTGTCAATCCACCCCGGCTCGCTAATGCAGCTCAATCAGCACATAAAAAATGAGTGGTTTGTTGCACCAATTGCTCGCCATATAATTGCGGGGTGCTGGAGTGGTGAGCCTGTCCTGTCAGTTAACCAACTGAGTGTTTCCTTTTTTGGTCCTTTCCGCACTTCAAAGGCGAACAGTTCGCACCTTCGCTCCGTGGCTGTTGTTGCGCGGTTGTTTGTTGATTTTGCCATGTCAAACACTAAATGTCTTGAGGGGGTTTCCCGACGTCGCTTCACAATTTCGTTTCGTTTCATTTGTTCTGAATTTGAATGCGGCTTCTGTTTGAATTGCCATTGCCGCTTGGTAATACCCGGCATTTCAAGGGGTCCAAAGGGTGTGGGGAAATTGTGAAAAGAAATTGGAAGAAGAAGGCATATTCGTCTTTATGAATATAATTATGGCTTTCCAAATTATATTTCTCATTATTATTTTGACATGTTTAATTCGATATCGCATGTAATTTTATAAATTTATGGATTGCTAAATAATCAAACTCAAAGGCAATTGGTTTTGAATAATCCCTGAATATTCCTTTTTTTCTGTATAAAATTCTAGAAATTATCCAAGGATCCAGATACAGGGTATTCCACCTTTTGATCATTCTTATTCACAGTTACGTTAGTAATGTTGATGTTGCTTTTGCTGGTAGTTGGTATTGTTGCCATGTTTGTTGTACGTTTTGCGCAGTTTGTTTGCCCAAAAGGCAATTTGAGTGGCAGCGTTTTGCCGACGAGTGTGGGGTGTGTGTGTGCGTTTGGCTTGTTTGTCTATTAATTATGCATTTTTGCGCCCCAAACATAAAGGGCTGCTGCTGTGTCTAACATTTGGTGTCAACATTTCCGTTTGATTGGCCACGCCCACTCGATATGGCTTCCGCCACAATCAGCGTCACGCAGTTCGAAATTTTAATTGTTTATTTGCATTTAATTTGCATTTTAATTTGCCCATATGTTGCCAAAAATCATGGGCTTTTTTCCAATCCGCTCCCCTATTGGGCAATCACCACTGCCACCCCTAGGGTGTACGTACATATTTATGCTTTAATAATTTAGTTGACTTATAGCTAAGCACACACACAAGGCTGCCCTGGCTGTTTTGGCCATCATTCAAGTGGAATCGTTGCTTCATTGGCATTTTGTCAACATAGGAGCGCTTTTTGATGTCGGTAAAACGAGTCAAAAATATAATAATTCCAGTTGACTGTGATTTATGCTCTGCTGCCGGCTTATTTCCCATAAATTTGCAATTCAGAATATGCAAATTTTTAGATGCAGAATTCATAGGGGCTTTTGCTAATATTTGTTGCATTCGTTTGTTGTGGCTACTCAGACCTTGGGCTTCTTAATCATTGGCTGGGCGTCGGCGGGAATTAATCACTTAAGACGACAGTTATGATTGAACTTCCATTGGGATTTGGGCCGCAATCAGGACTTGACCCTAAGCTGGATTTTCGCATCAATCAAAGGAAACACTCTCGGTAATTTCCATAGACGGACTGCAGCTGGAGGGCTGATTCGGCTAATTGAGATAAATACTCAAATGCCCCCGACTTCCTCCTGCTGCGTGTGCATGCTGCAAATCGCTGAGAGACACTCTCAAATTCATTTCGAATGGCAAATGAGTCTAAACAATTCAACTTTGCCCTCTGAACTGCGAGGGGAACTGGGCTCCGTTCCCCCTTTTGCTTTGCGCGGAGTTGCTTTGTGTTCTTGATCTTGTTGGGGTTAACTGAAATAAATGCTGATTGACTTTTATTGCTCTGTCATTGTTGTTGCTGCGCAGTTAATAGGGCCATAACATTAACGCCAGCTCCACGATTTACTGCACTTTTGCGATTCACTTGAATTATTTAAGAAAAGCCCGTTCCGTGCCAGAGCCCGTACCCGAGGAGGGGCGGCGAAAAAGAAGCCCAGCGCGGGAAAACGAAACTGCAAATTGCTGGCAAGCCCTATGATAAAAGTAACCATATGTAGGTACACTAGGAAAATTCATAAAAAAAATTGGCAAATATCCTTAAAAAAAATTCAAAGGCATTTAGAAACTCACTAACAACTTTTGCAGAACATTGTTAAAGTGCAGAATTTTCTTGTCAATAAAAGACCCTTTAAGAATGATTTTCTTCTTTTAAACTCTCTAAAATATTCAGAGAATTTTGTGCCAGTGCATCCTTGCCGTGATCCAACCCCTGCCGACATGAAACAATAACAGTAAAAGTATCGACTGGATTTTCCGAGCGGTTGCATTTCATAAGAGCTTGTATTGTGTCCTCCCCCCTGGCAGGGGTTGCAGTTTAAAGTTATTGGAATCTCTCGATGCGCAAAGCTGCTCTCGGCCCGCCTCCAATCTGTAAATTGCTTTAATCTTTGAAGTGAGCGTGTGCTTGGGATTTATCTCCGCTTCCCTCCCGAGATGTTGATAAGCTGTGACAAACTGTACTTGGATCAGCGCCAAGTCCGCCCGCAGTCATCAAATTGTGTATTTTTATAAACTCTTTTCGTGCGCATTTTTCAATTGCCGATCGTTTGACGCCGATAATATCGAATGTCAATGTCAGTTCAGTTTCGCCAAGAGCAGCGGCAGGGTGAAGTTTCCCTTAACTGATGATGTGAGCCAAGAGCTCGTTCTGCACTTAATGCAAACCGTGCTCGAGTTGAGGCAATTTTCGAGCGATTTGTAAGCGATTGTATGGAATTTATTGCCCGCAGAGAGAGAGAGAGAGAGAGAGACAAGGGGTTGGGTTCGGCTTTACAGGGCAGACATCCTCCTTAGCCTCCTAAGCCCCAAAACAATTTCAGCAACTTTCATAATTCAAGCGCCGCTCTGCGAATCAATTGCTGCAAAAGTTGAGTTTGGGCCACAGCCAGAGCCAACTGCTCGTTCAATTTCCATTAACATCTACGGTTCGACCGGGCCAATAAAATAAAGAAAATATGCAACAGCAGTACCACAGGTAGCACAAGAAATGGCAACCGCATATACTATAGTCGAGTACTACTAGTAAGCAAATGTGCCAGACAGGTGGGGGTGGGGCCTTCTGCGGGATGTTATTTGTTTTCTAAACTGCCGCCAAATCCTGGGACAGGGGCTGGGGGGCGTGCGCTGCGGTATCTGCACTTAAGTGTATTGAAAATTATTGCAAAAATATAATTGAATTGCCTCGATACCCATACGGGAATCGGTCGACGGTGGACGGTTGAATCGAATCCCTGGCACACCGACAGCAGTTTGTTGGTCCTTTTTGAGTGGCGCTCCCTTTTGATTTATTTTTTTGTGGGCATTTTTAGCAAACCTCGGGATGGTGGCTTAGATTTTTTCCCTCCAGCGACTGGCTGCACTCAAATTTGCGCTGCGTGTGTGATTTTTGTTTTCCAGAGTGCCGCGAGTCCAGGAAATATAGTAGCTCTTAGAGGTATATTCTGTCAAGTCTAGATGAATCTTAAGAACCCAAATTAAAGTGAATTAAATATTTGAGCTAAATATAAGGGAATCTGAAGTAAAATCCGTTTTAAAAATTTTAAAACTCTCTCCTTATTTTCCAACAGGGTACTCCATGGTCCAAACTACTGACTTTGTTATTATTTTCCTTTTTCCACCGCTTTTTTTTCGCTTTCAATCGCTGGAGTTAGCATATTTGCTACACTTTCATACAGAGTGAAAATTCGAACGCAAAATTGGAAAATTACCGAATGAAATATTTACGAACGAGCGGCGGCGTCGTTGCTATCGGATATATGGGCTATTAGAAGAGGGCTAATATGGCGTCGATTTCACAGGTTGCCGCTAGATTCAAATGCTCCCGTTTTTATTGGTAACATTATTTATGAGGGTCGCGGGACACGGACACAGGGAACTACATACTATCCCAGCTCGACTCGATCCTTGTGTGAATTACGCGCCAAAGGGTTCAGCGCCTTAATGGCTTTATGAGCGCCACGGGGCAAACGGCAAACGAGGCATTATTATTATGTTTACGAGAGAGAGTCAGTCGGCGGCAGCTCGCATGACTATTTACCGCCGGGCCGCCGCACAGAGTGTTCCATTGTTGGATGAAGCCGGGAACAACTGGATCTGCCGTCATTAGCGCCACCCTGTCTAATGAGCTCGTTCGCCGCCGGGGGCTGTCTATGGAGTGCTCGCCGGTTTCGGGATACACAGTCCTGTCCTGTCTCTTATCGATTCTGCTGCAACTGCAACTCCCGGCACGGCACTCCTCCTTGTGTTCACCCTAGCTTTTTGTTATCGGGCAACTGCAATCGACACTGTGCCCCATTATAAACTGCGACTAATTTGGTTTTTGGTAGAGGAAGCAGCAGCAGCGGGGCGGCTTTATGAGGATGTCGTGTACATCGCACATTCATTAAACTTGGCCCAAAATCGGGGGATGCCGGGGGTTGGGTGAGGCTGAGGGTGAGGGTGAGGGTGAAGGAACCACTGGCCAGGCAGTGCCACTGCCAATGGCCCGTCTTTATTGTTGCTGCCGACGTTTGTTTCAATATTTCAATATTTTGACATACGCGCCGTCGAAAGTCATGACCCGCCTTGCCCCCCAAGCAGTTCTCCTGGCAGACCGCACCCTTGCGCTCCATTGGAAGCCCTTTTCGGACGCTTGGACACTGAGAAAATGTGCTAATTAGACTATCAAATATTTAAATAAATTATTTTGGGTTTAATATAAGAAACCACTTAACTTTAAAACCCTAAAACCATAAGCTAAATCTATGAGAAGAATTAAATTATTTAGTTGTGGACCTTATAACTTGTAATAATGAAGGTAGATAGATATATTTTTTGTTAAATTTCCCATACCTACACCATACATTGAGGATATTTTTTTTTCGCAGTGCACCTGAACCCTCTCATTACGGCTTGCTGGAGACGCCGCGGGATATAACCGGCGACTGCTGACGGCTGCCGCTGGTGGTGCTGATATCGCTGCTCCGGCAGTGGCTAGATGGCTATAGCTATCGCCATGGCTGTGGCTGTGGCCGCTGATGTTGTTGTTTGGACGACGATTCCTTGCCGAAATTAATTTTAAGTAGGTGGACAGCATTTCGCCGCCGCAATAATTCTTCATGTAACTGGCGCTGCTGTTATTTTGGTTTCCCTCTGCGTTTCTTTCCTTCATTTGCTTTTGTTGTTTTGCTTGCGTCGAAAATTTATAGCGATTTCATTTCCGGTCTTTTGGCAGGATCTCCCACTCCGCGTCCCCGTCGCGTCCTTCTGTCCCGTTCGCTTTCCGTAATGAATTTTTATTGTGATGGCGCGTTTGGCTTCACTTCCTGGCTTCCTTCCCCGTCCTCAAGTCGATTGCGCTTTATCCCCGGTTGCTGCTGCTGTTGCATATTCATGATCTCTATCTTGGCTGCTGCTTTTCATTTTAATGGCTCTGCCTCGCGCACAAATAAACATCACTCATTTTTGGCCAACTTCGACCCTCCATCCAACACTCCCATTGCCAGGACCTGCTGGCCAAAAATTTATGTATGGCCGAGAGTATTCCGTCTTCGCTTCCATATGTCGCACATTCCGGGCGGGTTTTCCTTGCGCTTCCGTAATTGTTAAATAGGCAAACGGAATCGGCTTGCAAGTACTTAAGGCAAAGGCTGCCCTAAAAGCAATTCCTTGCTTTATGCTGCGGCATATTTCTCCATTAGGCACACTTACACTCGCCGAGTGGTCGAGTCGAGACGAGGTGTGTTTCCGGCTGGGGCGGCGGTGCAAATAAATATTTATGCCAAGTACATGATGGCATTAGAGCAATAATCTTCGGCCCCCGAGCTCACCAACTGTCCGGGGCATATACTCCTTTTGCTGTATACCAATCCCACTCGGGTTTAATTTCCCATTTTTCTATTTATCCATTGAATTAAAATTAATGATGCCTGAACACCGAAAAGGTGTAAAAAGCACACAAAATAAAAATTTATTGAACACGAAATTAAAAAATCACGAATTTGTTGGAAGGATGTACACTGAAAAGACTTCTCTGATTTAACACAATTACTTCAGTTAACAGATTTTTCTAAAAAAAGACAACTTGAATCTATTATTACATAATCGAAGACTAATTTGTTGTTATTTCTTTCAGTGCTTACAAAAATCGTATTCAAATTTGTTACAAATTAAACGTCAACGTTTTGACTGGCATAGAATTCGAAATGATATTGTGTGATGGAAGCTGTAGAAGCGCTGTTGAGCGAGTCACGTGCCGCTCATTAAACGCATCACTTGAAGTCTGAAAAATCAGCTGCCAGCCGGATGGTTGGATGGCTGGGAAGCGATTCCCGCTTGTCAACAACTGGGGAACTCAATCGTCGCACGTTGCAGAGTCCCGGACCGCTCGGCTTAATTACCGGCGCGTCGCAAATCTGCGGCTTAATGCATATTTCAGGACGCGCGCGGCACAGGAGGCAACCCTTCTCGGGACGCCCATCTTGGTCCTGTGGAAAAACACGTTTAGACTTGAAGTGCGTTTGAGCGCAAATTAATTAGACCAATTAAAGCGGCTTAATTGAGTTGTTGCGTGCCAGGCACAAGGACACAGTCAGCAGTCAGGAGCCGGCTTCGGCCCAGCATCTGCCAGTCGGTTGAGGTCCTTGCCGCCCACTTACACCCCAGGATCCCCCTGATCCCGTGCACAGATTTGCAGCCATTTTGCTTTGCCTCTCCGGCAGCTCTTTGTTTTATTGCCGCTCCTGCTGCCGCTCCTTGTCCCATTTCTATTTGGTTGTTGCCTTTCTGGGCGATTGGCATTTGACAATCTGCCGCTGCATTACTTAAGTCGTTTGAGGAACAAATCAGTCCAAGTGCTGGCTGCTCATCGCAGGACCTCAGCCTGATCTGATTGTTCCTTTTCAGCCACTCGCAGCTAATTGCATTCTTTTGGGACATATTTTCGTGGCCAATTCCCCAGTTCCAATGAGAACGAACCTGAAAAATTATAAGTATAAAACAAAACTAAAGAAATCAGTAAATCCTTAGTAAATGTGAGTCTATTTGTTGCTTATCAACAAAGAAAACAAACAAATCCCTAATAGAGTAAATAAGTCCATTTTTAGCCCCCTTAACAGAGATTCTGCAAATGGGTTAATCCTGAAACTGGGTTAATCACCGCCCAAATCTGGGGAGATATACGATTCTGCTGATGCCAAGACGACATGTCCCTCGCAACATTAGCCACAGCGAGTTTCTCAAGTTTTCACTATCGATATATACTACATCAAAGGCGACATCGGCTGGCGTTGCACTAGCCGCAATATCTTCAAAGGCAGTTCGGTGGCAGAGATGCGGATGGAGCAGTGGCAAAGTGGAAAGATGCTGCTAACAAAGTTCTCGAAAAGTCAAAGGAAGCCAAAGTGGCAAACGGGTTGAGTCTGAGACACAGGGATATAAAGACGGCCAAGTAGAGGATGGAGTCGAGGGCCGTCAGAAATTCCCCAAAGTCGCATAACTCCAACAAGGCAGCAGTTGCAAAAAGAAAAATAAAGGGTGAAGCTAAAGGAGCACGGGGACGAGCAGGATGGGAAGCACGACGTCTGCCGAAGGAGTAAATTCTAACCAAAAGGAAAGTAGGAAATGTGGCGCGAATCCTTTCTGCTCTTTGGCTCTGCCACAGCTTTTTGTGCGTCACCAGCGCCGCGGCTCTGGAAAAATGGTTAAAGGGAACTTTTCACATTATTTTTGAGCCATTTCGACCTCATTGAAGCGCAACACAAAGCAGCACAAAGTGCCACCAATGCCGCACACGAAAAGCCAACATAAACTTCAGCGTTAGCTAGTCAGTGTTGTCAGGTTCACACAACAAAAAGAAGCTAAATCAGATCAAGTTGAGGTGTGAGCCAATGAATTAAGAATTCTCCTTTAAGGAGTGAAATTACGAAATATATTTGACTTGCTTTTAAATTTAATTTCTCAACATTTCTAATTCTTATAACTTTATAATCCTTTTGCTTTTTCTCTTAAGGCTTCTGTTGAATTTAAATTATTAAATAACTATGTTAAAATAACTAAAAATATAGATAGACAGCTCACCTTTGTCTTTAAAACAGCCAAATTTGCCACTCTTATAAAAGGAAAAGGAGCAGAAAATGGAGGCGTGGCAGGCGCCAGTTTCCCCATTTGGGAAATGGAGTCGGCAGCCTGGGAGTTTCGGCCAGAAGTCTCGCAAGGAAATCTATTTGTGATTTATACTTGGCAGTGGAAGGAGCCCAACTTGCTTCCCCTTTGTTGCACGACTCCCATAACCGAAATTGTGGCCATTCGAGGGGGGGATTGGTGAAGGGAAAAGGGACCGCAAGACGGCGCTGCAGCCACAGGATAGAGGACCAACTACCACGGGCCACCACGAAGTGCAGGTCAACCCCCAGGAAGCCTGGGCCATGAGCTCCCTTTCGATGACGCCTAACGACTTGTGAAGCAATCGAGTTGAAAGCTGAGCTCACTGGCGAGTTTTGGGCTACAGTTGCGACATGATTGCGCTGCCGTTTGTGTTTATGCAACTCAATAAATCATGGCCCCATCCGCCGGCTAAGTGCTCCGCAGGACCCCCAGCCCGGCCCGCCGGCCAGTCAGTGAAACGAAACAAAGGCAAGCCGTAGGAATCGAATGAACAACATTCGCAAATAAAAAAGGGGAAACGGACAAGCGAAATGAAAGCCGAAACTGAAACTGATTTCACGCCGTGCGAATATCAATTTCAAATTTGCCAAGCCCACAAACGCAGTCCGGACAAAAACACAACAATAAGGGGCGGAATCCCGGGCAGACAGATCCTGCTCCTGCTCCTCTCCTCCTTCCACGAGGTGGCAAAGGGTTCGCTTCCCCGACCCTCGCACGCGTCTAATGAAGTGCCGAGCGTGTGCCGAGAGCTTGCAGCTTGTCAAGGACCCTTGAACAACTCCGACTGCACCCAGAACACTGATCTCAAAAATGTTTACAAAAAAAGCAGAAAAAAATATGTTAATTTTCATATATTTAATTGGTGTTCTTTTATATTTTTAAGATATTTTATTTTGCAATAATTTACTAAGCACTAAATATAGAAAAGGTTAAATTTTTACTCTAATTTTTTTGAAGGAATATTTTTATTTTTGCAGTGCCCTGAGGAGCTGCTGCATCAGCAGGAGGCCGCCTTGTTTTGCCATAATTTGTTTGACCTTTCAATGGGATTTGGCCAAGTGCCGTCGGCGAGCGGATGCAGCGGCTGTTTGGCCGTTTGCCTCTGTTATCTTTGGCGGTGCCCGTTGCGCGGTCACGTGGCACGCACAATATACGAGATACTCTCATGGATATGTGCTACTATACACTGCCGGACGGAACACAGCGGATCAACTATCTCCGGCAGATGCTCGGGCGGATACCAGCTCTTGGCACAGCAGCATTGTCTCGTTGTCGCCTCTAGGCGGCGTGGAAAATAATCAGTTTCCCATAAATTCAAATCAGTTTGTGTGCGCGCTAGCGAGAGTCTCTATTGTTTTGCAAGATTTATGTGTCTGGGACGGAGGAGACTGAAATATGAAGCACACACTCGTTCGTAATAATTTGGATTTTTTCCATTGCTGCGATTGCACTTTTGGCAAAGAAAGTTACCAAAGACAAAGACCACGCACTTTTTGCTCCCAGCCGCCGGAATTCAATGAAGACGCTTGCCAGCCAGACGGAGAATACCCTGCCAGCAGACGACTCCCCGTCCTCACGTTCACATGCAATCATAATCATGAGGCATCGTCAGCCTCGTCCGCGTCCTCATCCTCCTCATTGTTGAGCTCTGATTTATGCGCCACTGGCGGCTTTCCAAATTTAATTACAAAGCGTCGCTTTGAAGCGCCCAAAATAGGCAGAAAATTGATAAACAATGAAAATTGAATTGCGCGCCGCACGCAAAAGAGCTGGCTGAAAGGAAAAGCCGAGCGAAACGAGGGTTGCGACCTGCGTTGATCGCGGTCTCGAGGTTTTCCACAGTGAAAGTAAGAAAGGGTTGCCGGTGCTGTTGCCCTGCTTCTGCCCCTGCCGCTCAACCTCTGTGTTCACACACTCCACTCCACACAACTTGTTAATAAAATAAACAAAGTTTATGTGCGCACAACCCCCGCACAAAACACACGCACGTACACACCCACAAACCCCTTAAAAAACCCCACACCTTGAGTCATATTTTCGCGTTGAAAGTTGAAACTCCACGGGGAGAAAGTAGTATGACATTTTTAGTTGTATATTTGTATTATAAATATACACTTTAACTAAGAAATGTTTTAAAATTTTGAAAACCTTTGTTATGATTTATAGTTTTCTTAATTTTCCAAGATATATTATTGAAATTTTCTTATAAGAAAGTCCATTTAAATATTCTCTCTATGAAGTTTTCCTTTCACCCTTTTTGTTTGTTTTTTTTTCAGTGTTTTTTCTTATGGCAAATACGTTTGTCGCCCTACAAATAACATAATCGCTGCCGTCGCGCGACTTTCAATAATCAAATTTAAAATATTCCTTCTCGCATTTTTCACTTTTTGCGGGACAAACTCTCTGTGGGGGTGGATTTGGGGGCGGATTTTTTTCCGCCACTCGCGTACGTACTTTTCCAGGACCACTTGCTGGCTGTTTGTTTTGCGATGCTTGCATTGGATTGCTGCTACTGGTTCGCTTTGTTGTGCGACTTTTATTGAGATTTATTGCAGTTCATTGGGAGGCGACATGCAGCCAGCGACCCCCTCCGAGCAGGTATTTTTCATCTGCTCTCATTTTTTGTTCGGATACCCTTTTAAGACTACCGAGGACTTTAATAAACTGAATGCGTTGAGTCCAAAGAGATAGTTCTGGCGCGGATCAAATATTCATTAAGACGGTGGCAAGAACCTGACTGTGGTCCTGATTAGTTTCCACACCGCCTTCAAAGGGTATTCACACTTCAGCCATTCCTGGCATACATTTTTTTCAAATTCTATATTCACTTTGTCTATGTTTGTGTATAATCTCTGGTTTATCGAACATGTGCGCAGCATGGCAGCCGCCGTGCGGAGAGATTTATGAGCATTC
Source organism: Drosophila lini (assembly GCA_018905715.1). Classification (NCBI taxonomy): domain Eukaryota; kingdom Metazoa; phylum Arthropoda; class Insecta; order Diptera; family Drosophilidae; genus Drosophila; species Drosophila lini. The sequence continues at coordinate 23,686 of JAEIIL010024539.1, read as the reverse complement.
CTCCGGAGTCGAGGATGAGCCGTCCAGCTCACCTTTAAGAATACGAAATTAAATCATAGCCGGAGTCCTGGCCGAGGGAGTCTCTAATTAATTTCATTTGGGCTTTAACGAACTCGAACGGGTTGGGTCCAGCCGGAGTAATATCGGATTCCAGTCGCGACTTGATTTGACTTTCAACTGCCCTGTCATTAGTCCAGCAATCATTTGCTCCGTACGCACAGCTCGTTTCATTACGGCGTTCATTAATTTGTCTCCCGTTTTGGGTTCCAAAATGTTCCCCCTTTTTTTTTATTTTGGCTGGCTTTTGGTTCGTTCGGCTTCGGTGCGTGTTTAAATGCTAAATGCGAGCGCGGAGAATGCAGGTCGGTCTCGCTATGACGGCACCATATTGCAGCAGTCGTCGCCCGGCAAATGAGGGGGTGGCTTCCACTGGGGGTGGAACCGCTGACGGGCTGACTGACTGCCGGCGCCTTGCCCTGCCTTGGTCGGTGTCTCACATGCAACGGTAATTTGTTTTCATTTAGCTTAACGCTTGTATTTGGCAGTTGGACATGCACACGGCGCACGGGCCAAGGGTTGCGCCAGCTCTGGAGATGCCAACGGTGGATTATGAAAAATAGCTGAAACACGCTTGAAAATTAGCTTAAAATGTTACTTAAAAAATAATCAATTTAAATATAAACATGTTTGTTTATTAAAACATTTTTGTCATCCAAAATTTCTTATTTGTTTGTAAGGATTAATTTCATAAAGCCACTATTTTCTGCACAATTTTATTATCATTAGAATAGTTGGAAATATTTTTGCTTAATTAAATTATAACTTTATTCAGATTTTCAGAAAATATTTAAAAACTTTTAAAACTTTACATTTTGTTAATAAATTTTTTTAAAAATAGCTAAATTCCCAACACTCTTCAACCGCATTTCAACATTTTCAGCTCTTCGACTTGTTCGGCCCTGTTTTTTTTTTCGGCCGCTTCATAAATGTCATATGAGCGGTACGTTTCAATTAATATTGTTTGTGGATCGTTTACACTCGTTGGGAAGGGGCCTTATTTTCGGCTTTCCCAGAACTCGCGTGCCTTGGATGTGATGAATGTGGCGTAACATTTGCCGTAAGTGATAGACATTTGTACACAAGGCGACTTCGCTCGCATATTTGGGGGTATTATGGAGTTCCTGGTATCCGCTTCCGCTCGCGTTGTTATGAAATTTTAATCCACAGTTATGCGCGGCGCTTGCTCGCGTCTGCGAAGTTTGATTCCCAATTGTCTCAAGTTTATTTTCTTGCAATTATCATGCAGACGCAGGAGACGCTGTGCTGACAAGCCAAAGACGAGGCCCCAAGCCGGGGACCAAGAGCGGGCTCCAATGAATGGCAAATGTCTGAGGAAACTTCTGTCTGTAGTTCGGCGGCGGAGAAGGCCCAGGAAACCGGGCCTGCCGGGGAGAGCAGGCAGGACCAGGCAGGAGTTTCGCTTTATTTTTATGCTTCTCGAGCGGAAGCCGGAAGTTGCTGCTGTAAAATATGGAGAAGAATATGCAGGAAATGCAAAGTTTTGCATCCAAAAATTTCGCTTGTATATTCGGTGGATGTCTTAGCCCTAGAACAACAAAGGCAGTGTAAGCTAAAGTTGAAGCCGAATTCGTGGATGGCAGATTGAACGGCGAAAGTGTGCCCGGCAGGAGCGGAGGATTCATTAAAAACATTTCAAGTTTAATGCAAAAAGTTCAATGTCACAAAACAACGCCAGGTCCAAGTGTGTATTGTTTGTTTCCCTTTTTTATTTATCCCCCAACTTCCGTTCGTAATGAAAGTTTCTGGTGTTTTTTCCCGCACTTTCTTCGCACATAAAAGCCGAAACAACTCAAACTCTTTGGCAGGACAACTTTCTGTCTGTTCCGTACAGTTGCGAGTGTTGTGCATAATTTTCGAATTCACTTTTATGTGTTTGGGCCAACACTTTTCTCGGCACAGAAATTGACTTCTTCCTTCCCGGGCTGGATTTACTCCCCGATTCTCGCTTATATGCGCCCAACATGGCATCGTCCAGTCCGGCGTCACCCTGTTCCTCGTGAGCTAATCATAACGAGATCGGATGGCAGGACGACTGAATGGCAAAGGGAAACCTGCCGCATCATTGCAAAACATTTCTTGCTGCCATTTCGCATTTCCCTGTAACACCCCCCAAGTGTTTTTCCGGGGATCTCGTTTGTTTTCCACCTTACTGCAGTCGCAGGCGGTTAGGGTCAGGATACTCGCTATCCTGCTTGAGTTTCCCCCGGACACGCCCCTGATCCGAGTGCCACATTTCGGGCTACTTTCAGTCCCCGGTGCCGTATTACCTTTTTTATGTTTATGTGGCAAAAAGTGCCGAATCCGATTCCAGCGGCAAAACAACCTCTCTCGCTTCCCTCTTTATTTATTTTTATTTTTTTCCTTGCCGGGGCGGAAGTTTAAAATGTTCACATATCTGACAAATATCCATTATCACGCCACGTACTCGAAGTTGTTGTGCCTCAATATTCGTAATTTATAGTTGATGATATTGCAGAAAATGTACGCCTCCCTTAACGCCCCGTCAGAGGATTCCAGTTTGGTTTTTTTTCCGCTGTCGCCCGGTCCCTTTTGCCAATTCAGCTTTTAATTCGTCAATGCTATTTAACAGCGGCCAGAGTGCGGCCCACGTGTCTGGCCCTGTCCCTCGCACTTTTCCGGAATGACTGTCGATACTGTCGGCCGGCGAGGAGGTGAAGGAGCGACAGCGGAACAGACGGAGACGGATATGGACAGTGGGTCTTCCACTTGCAAAAAATGCATGAACACATATTGAAAACTAAATAAATAATTTGTATTTTTTATTATTTGAAAATAGTCTGAAATTGAGTTGCCTTGTGATACTATTTTGGTTGAAAAAGATGTCACAAGCTTACATTTCTTTTGTTATTTTAAATTGGAATTTTTTTGCTAGCCTTTGTAACTTTATTTGTTTTAACAAAATAATCATAATGAAATTAAATTGTATAAGTTTAACTTTGTTTTGTTATGAAAATCCAAAGCATAAATTAAAAATCTTATTCACTGTTTTTTTTAAGTGCCTTTGTCCTGAGTGTGACAATCGAAATATGGTGGATAGACGTCTGGCCCGCATATGGGGGCGCGTACGTGCGGAACATTTGACGATTGGACGCCATGAGTTGCGCATTCGGCGCTGAGGGATGCGTTTAAATCTCGATGGCCCGGGCTGAGCTTGAATTTAAGCCGATGAGCAGGCAGAATGACGCACAATTAGCACGGGCCACGGGCCAGCGGTGGAGCCGAGTAGAACGGCCATCAATCGGGGCTTGGCCAGATCGGATGGCTTTGATTGAGTGACCAGCTCCAAAACGGTCAGGCGAATCTACGACTAGAGCTAGAAGCTGTCAAGCTGCTGCTCTGATAGAAATAAGTTGCGCCCAAGGATGAGCTCTTGTGCACTTTTGCGCCCGATGAAACCACAAAGCTAATTAGCTCTCAGCGGCACATTTCCGCACGTTTTAATTTTCCAATTTCCTTTGTGATTGCTCTGGCACCGCCAGACAGCTTGGCAGCAAAAACTTAATGATTTCCCAGCACAAGCCGGGCCAGCGTTCGATTTGTATTTATCCAGGGGGCTGGATGGCCGGGTGGTTCTCGGATCAATTAAACTTATCATGCAGATATCTGTGTGCGTGTATTCGGCATGAACTCTTGCATTTCCCACATGGGTTGTGTCTACCGTTGCGTATGCGTAATATTTATGTTTCATTCCGAGCGGAGCGCACAGAGACGGGGTGCAAAGGGGCCTGACTGCCTGGGAAACTCTCGCAAGCAAACAAACAATTAGGCAACGAATTTCCATGGGTACACTGAAAAATGAACCACAAAAGACAAATACTTTTAATTCCTTTAAATATCATGTATCCTTTGTGTTTTGCACATAAATTGCATACTGTTTTGTGACTCACAGGATGTTCGTTCAAACAATTATTTTGAACAGTACTTTCCAGAGTCAGGCTTTAATAATTTATTATTAGCCGGACGGTGTACGACCAGACTCAACCGGAATTATTGCCAGCTGAAATTTTGCTCCGTCGTTCCGTATATTTATTACAAATGTTTATGCTAATCTTTGCCGGTGCTCTTCGTTTCGATTCCCGGAAGATGTGAGCATCAATTAAATACTTTGCCTGAAATCCGGCCGCAAACAAATTGCCGAAATGAAACGAAAACAAATCGAAGACAGGTCGAAGATTGAGGCAACGTAGAATTGCATTTGAGAGGTTTCTAATTGGATTTCTGAATAAGCAAAGGGATTTGCTCTAAGAAAGCATTCAAGTCGTAACGGGGCCATATGCAAAGTGCTTGGAATGGGGCTGGCCGGAGTCCCCCTGGAGTCCCCCTTGGAATGGCGATGCCTGCACGTTGGCAGGACTCGACATCGCCTAATGTCCGGGACGTGAATTGCATAAAATTGAGAGTACCAGACGTCAATGTCGACCCCGAGTCGCCAGCGGAAATTGTCCCCATCTCGTCTCGATGGGAAGTGCAGCCGAGGAAAAAAGCGTTTAATATTCGGGAAAAAGTTAGCACATCCTCGACGACATCAAGTGCCAAGTTGATGGCTGATATTTCCTTTTATGGAGCTGACCAATCGCTGTCTGCATACCAAATTCCCTCGAACCCGGCCTCGAGGGCGGCTTAATTATTTTTAAGCAACATTTAATAATCTCTTACGGCAATTGTTCATCTTTATTCACTCGAACTTATCGGCCTGACATGTGTCAGCTGTCATGCAGACCGCAAAAAAGCTCCTTTCGCTGCAAAGGAGGATGACGGGAAAATCAATGCACAAAGGCGGCAAATGAACGGAGGAGGAGGCGGAGGAGGAGTCGACGGCGGAAGGCATTGGGGAAATCTCCTGCCAGAGATCAAAGTGCCATTGTGCAGTACAAGGACCTCGGGTTGGAATTCAGCTTCGGATTCGATGGAAGAACAACTGCGGGGCCGGCAGGCAAAAGACGGAAATGGCAGCGGCAGGATAATGGAAAAGCGTAATCGCGTAAAATTTGCCTTGTACCGCGGCGGTGATAAATGATTGTCATAAATAAAAGCTCAAAGCGGTCAATGCCAAACGGTGGGGCCCGAAAACCGATGGATATTGATGCTTAAGAATTTTTATCGCACGATTTTGTAGGACTCCTCCTTCGCCCATTTGGATTGGGACAACTGCCTTTGCCTCTGCCTCGGCTACGGCCTCAGATTTTCTGCCATTGCCTCTGCCCCTGCCTTTGCAGCTGCTTTTGCCTCTGTCCATGTCATTAATCACAAATCGGCACAGCGAAAAGCCAAAAAACGAATGCCATTTGTACTATTCCCTTGTGGCAGCCGGGTTTCGGTTTGTCTTGGCCCTCTGGATGATTAAAGTTTTAATTGTAGAAATTCCAGACTTGGTGGATGGAGATCCAAGGTTTGACAATAGTTTTTCCTATAGAAAATGTTTAACGATTTAACTACATTTTCTATAAACCGATTATTGATAAGAAATTTATTGAATTTTTAAGTTTCTGCTTTGGCAAAGAACTTAAAATATATCTGAAAATACAAGTGCATTAGTTATCTAGCTTAGCATTTCCCCAAAATGAAGGGAAATTGTAGATTCCGTTTGTGGTTTGGGCTCAGGGCTCACAGTTCCATTTGCCATAGGTTGTTTGAGGCCCACACAGGACCACAGGCACGTACTTGCTGGTGGAAAAGCGGCGAAAGTCGTCTTCTTAATCTTAATTGCGGCACATTAGCACAATAAACCAAACGAATGGCCAAACATTATCATAAATAATAAGGCAGCTTGGCATGGCTCAATGCGCGCGGCAGGACATCCTCCTTTCTCTCTTTCTCCGGGGCGGAGTAGAAATTTGTGTCCCTGCCGGGTGTGGTCAGCCGTTGATGGCTGGTCCTCTCTTACAGTGCTAAAATATGAATAGTGTAATGTGGCAATATTGCCAAAATGATCCGGCCACGCCCAGCGGAAATGAGATTCAAGGCAGCAACCGCACACCCACACACATGCCATTAATCGATGCTAATGCATTTTTGCATGTGCCCGGCTCCTTGGAGAAATTCCCGGGTTTGCCTTATTAAGTATTAATTCATAGTTCCGAATGCAATCAGTTTTCTCAATAATTCAGTGGCAGGGCATAACAATCGCAATAATATTCCAATCGCAACGGTTCGATGCTTTTAATTGATGCAGGACATTTCCGCCGAGGAAGGAGGATTTGGGGGGAATTCCATGCGAATTCTATGGGTGTGGCGCACATATGTGATTTTATTGGATCTACGGTTGATTGATGAGCTTGCGAGGGCGAATCTTTAATTGATCTGCGAATTAGCCAAGCATTGTAGCAGTTGAGGGAGCGTAAAAAATGCAGGGTGTAATCATTGGCCATTAAAAGGAGGGAAAACCTCAAAACAAAATTGCAATTATCGCACGGAGAGAGCAAAGCAAATACGGGGACAGACGGGTCCTGCTGCACACAAAACAGCTACAAATGACAATTCTAAGCATATAAATTATTGCCTTTTAACACCTTTCACCCCCCTAAAAATGTTTTGATGCTGCAATGTTGTTTTTACTGCTGATGGTGGTGGATTTTACCTTCCCCTCTGCCCCGTCCCCGTCCCTCACCGATCCTGTAAAGAAGTCAGGGTTGCAACATGAAAAACTATTAGCACTTTGAACGTTTAAGCGGATTAAGTGCTGCAGAAGCAGGCTCAACGGAGGACATTTAAGTGCGAGCAGGGCACCAGACTGCCGTTGTCCTTGTCGATGCTGTTGCCATTGCTGTTGCATGTCGCATGTGGTCGAGGCTTATGGCAGAAAGTGTCAAACAAAAACTTTCAACAGCCTCCACACCCTTTTGGCCAGGCTCTTTCCCAAATTCAACTAATTTGCCAGCACACAAACAACAACAAACACCAGCTGCTGGGGAAAAAAAGTGAGACAACAAAAAAATGGAAAAACAGCAAAAGTAACCACAGTAAAGCAAATAAACAATGGACAACGGCAAACCCAAAAAAGAAAAAAGGAAATGTGAAAATATGTGCGAGTGTCGGTGGAAGGCCGAGGGCGGCGTCTGTGGCGGCTGTTTACATTGCAAAAAGCATTGAAGTGCAGTGAAAACAGCACACGAAACAACTACCAGACACTGAAAAAAAGGAACATAATACAGGTAATTTAATTTATAATTTATAATTGTAAAACTTATAATTTGTAAATATGTACAAGCTGACATTTAAAGCTAATAAATACACAAAAATCTTATGAATTATCTGCATATCGGATTTCTGGCTAGTCTTAAGTGTTTTTTTCCAGTGAAAGAGCTACTCCCAGGCCCTGAAACAGATTGGCCAACGCTGACACCCTGCACGCATATCCTGGCAGGACTTCGCCGAGGCATGCTTAATGCTATCAACACCATTACCGGTCGAGTAAGCGGCCCTCGAGCAGCAGGACCACCGAGGCCACCACTCCGAACCCCAACCCCCCCAGGCCCAAGCATCTCGATCCTGGTGGTCCGTTGTTGTCAATTCAATTCAATTGTTTTGCCTTTTTGCGCAAATGTCCTGCAATCACGGCGCGGCCTGTTTGCCAGCCGCTTGTTTATTTGTTTGTTTGTTTGTAGGTCTGCCACAGCCACTGCAAGTCCCTCACACCACCCCCCTGACTGTGCCACCCCTCCGCGAACTCCCTCAACTGTTGCCTGTTTGTAACGCACCCGCATGGTGACTTCCTGGCGACGGCAAAGTAAATCGAATCCGAATCGTAATCCGCTTCCGCCGCCCGATGAATAGCTGAGTGCACTGCGCCGCTACGTTTATGCAACCAATCCGGGCCCCCAGGTGACCAATCTTAATGTTCAATATTGAGTTTTACACAAAACCCTCAACGAATTCTGAGTCTGCAACTAATTGTGGAATGTTGTAATAACCGCAAAGATGCACTTGCAGCAGCTGCGTGTTAAATGCGACCCTCAATGCCATGGATAAGCATATAACATTCATAATCAGAAAGCAAACTGGAAATTTCCAATTAATTACGATAAAGGTAGAAATATAGGAAGAAATCAATATCCTTAACAATTGCAAACACTTTTTGATGTATTTAATAACAAGCAATTTGTATTTCCAACACAATATATAATTTCAATCTGAGCCATAAATCATAATTTATTATTTAGTAAACTCAAATAAGTTTCTTAATGGAAATCTCAAGTTAAATTAATCTTGTTCCCGTACTGAAATTCAGCATAATTTAAGCATAAAAGCTTTGGCCTCTTCGTAAGGTTCTTTGGAAATGTTGACAGGCAAAGGAAAACAAAAGATTAAGTAATTAAATCGCTTCAATTTAAATAAATCGATTGTATTCGAGTTCGATATGTTCTACGGACATGCAATCAGTTTGCGTAATTTAATAGAGTCCTTAAAGTGCCCCTAGGACGAATGCTTTGTTTGGAATATATTTATAAACACACATAGATGTGTTTGTGTGTACAAACTCAGCTCATTTCATGCTGACCGCCCCAGCTTGTTCCACTAGACAGGGGCCAGATTGCGTAATCGTTTTTCATCTCCGAGGACCCCTGAGAATTTGGTCCAGCTCGCACCTGTACCACCCACCCGCCTGCCAAACTGTCCTACTGCCCACCTGCTCACTGCCCACTGCCCACGGCATGCTGTGTGCTTGATGTTCGCATTTTCGAAAAACAAATTTATTTTCAAGCGCGCCCAATAAATTGAAACTGACTGACCCGCCGCTGCCGCTGCCAGTGCCGCCTGTTGACCGTTGACTCCGCAGTTGTTTCTATTTCCATTTCCCGGAAAATGGTCGGGGGAGGATTATGTCTTTATGTGCATATTTTGGAATTTTATAACCGTTGCGTTGCTGACAGTTTGCGAGGTGGGGAACGGACCGCGGAACGTGGAGCGTGGAGCGCGCGGCGCGGACAGATTCCTGTTTTTCACTTTTCAGCCAGATTCTGCCATTACTTCTAATGAAGTCAAAAGCCTCGTTGCTACAACGGCGGAAACAGAAACAAAAACAGAAATAAAGCAAAAGACAAAAGGCAGGGACAGCGCGGGGCGGAAAAAGGTTGGAAAATATTCAAATTAATTTCAGGACGTCGCTCCCCCAGACGGATGGTGTAAGTTCCTTTGACCAGGTTGTTGTCGCCATATTTTGCGTGTCGCTGGCCATGTCCGATGCCGCCGCCGTTTTTAATCCTGACTTATGGACTCCATATTCCGTTTCGTCATCAGCGTAATACGTATCCATGCACTCCGTTGGTTTTCCCTTTGTTTTCCGCCGCTCAAAGTGCTGACTCGCTTTTTACGGTCAGCGGGATGACCATGGCCGGCGGGTGGTTGTTACCGTTGATGTTGATGTTGCTCCTAGTGTTTAGTTTTAATTACACGCGAGTCTGCCCTCGGTTGTCACGCCTCGATAACTTGATTTTCCAGCTGTGTAGCTCTTCCTTGGCCACTGCGATATGTGAGAAGTGACAGCGTTACACCTGGGGACTTGCCGCGTAACTTTCACTCACCGAAATTAGCAGGACATGCCGCAATTTATCTTCCAGCTCGAAATGTTGCGCCACAAATTCACAACATTCGAATGTTGCCAGCGCATTTCCAATGCGGCGGAGCAACATTTTGAGCCAGAGTCACCCCTTCGATTCGGAGTGAAATTCGGAGTGGCGAATTGAAAAATTGTAGGGGTAAATCTTATGAGAATCTCATTGGGATAACTTCGGAGGGTGACGAAGGATTGGATTGATATCGACTCTGATTAACCTAACATTTGTTTCCAGTAAAGAGGAAAATAGAATTATAGACCTTGAAGTGCCTTCAATAACTTTCCCAATTAGTAATTAAAAAAAGCTGATTTAGAAAAGTTTTAATATTTTATTAACTTATTTTTTTATAATTATCTAGGCAACACTAATTTGAGTCTCTATTTCTTTTAAACTAAAATACACCAATGGCTAGCCAGCTGAAAATAATATGTCTTGCAGAAACTTGGATTGGAAAAATCCCTGCTGAAAATGATCAAGCCAAAAAACTATTAGTTTCAATTCTTACAGTTTTCTTATGACAATGCTTTAGGTTAACATATAACTATATTGAATTTAAAATTCAAATTTTATTTGATAATTTCAATGATGTACCATAAACCATTTTTTTTTATAATATTTAGGAAATGGGTGATTTATTATTATATTTTTTTGCGGACCTGGCTATCAACCTGCTGATCAAGAATATATATTATTTATAGTTTGTATTTCTTCACTGAGTACAAACTTTTGACTAAGATTTTAATACCCTGAAGAAACATTTTAAATATTGTAATTTAAAATATTCTTATTATATGGCCGAGTTATGAAACACAGCTCTTGCTAGCCTAATTTGCTGCTCCTGTTTCATGAACTTCCTCAAATTAAAGGACCATGCCAGCCGACTTAAGTTGCTAGTTCCCGAATTCGCCGTGGCACACTTGTCCTGCGGCGAACTGGGAGAGAGCCAGGACATGCTCTCTCGGCGAACAGCAATCTCTCTCCGCCTTTCGTGTGTCCTCGTCTCCGCAGCCGAGCTGACCCGAGGGCGCCCGAAGCGCTGACCCGAAGCCGAGTGCGGGGCGCAGAGAAACGACCAGCGACGGCGAGCGAAATGCGAGCCGCGTTTCAGTTGAAAGTGAACCATTCGACGCAAGTGACACGAATCGCGCGCGACTCGCAGAACCAGAGACACCTAGCAGCAGCAGGACACCAGCAGAAGGATTATAGTTATTTGTGCAGTGTGCTAACCGAAACTAAGCAGAGTCCACTCTGCGGCTAACTGAAGCAAGTGAATTATCAAAGTGACAACTTCGCGGATAAACTAAGCGAATTAACAGATTACCAGCCACGGAGATACAAGTGAAGTTATTGCGGGCAGTAAAGGACAATACGACTGCGATCGTTCATCACCTGAGTTCCGCTCGCAGGCCCAGGTAATAATTTGCAGCATATTAGTGAATTCTTTTGGGAGCTGTTCGCCCCGAAATATTCAAATTGGCAGCGACTTTCGCTTAGAATATAAACGTGTACGTGCCGCAAGGACCAGACTTGTGCCAGTGTTTACATTTTGGATTTTATGCGATAATACTTGACGCCATCAACAGCAGAAGCTGCTGGTCTGAGGCTTCAAGTGGGTGGGTGTGGGTGGTGGAGGGATGGTTATGTGGTTGCCAACTCCTACTCCTGCTGATGCTCCTACTCCGCGCCAGCTGCCAAATAAATACAGCAACAATAACAAGGCGGCAATAAAAAGCCACCGCCAAGGGCTCAACCACAGAGAAGAGAGTCTGCGAAAGTAAGCAAAGTAACAAAACCAATTTTCATTGTTTTGCGGTGGCTTCCAAGTCGCACTTTTCCGTGGGCTCCCTGCCCGAAGAAGAAACCAAAAAGTATAACAAAATTTCCATCAACATATAAACACACACCAGGCACACACACAGATCCCACACCCACTGGGCGAAAACAAAACACACACAAACAAAAAATTGTGCAAAATGCCAACATGAAATGAAGTAGAACTTGGCATGTGGCGTCTTTAGTTGTGTGGCTCTGTGTGTGCGAGGGTTTGTGTGGGGAGGAATTTTTGTGAAAATGAGAAATGAAATAAACACATGCAATGGGAAAGTAAGGCAACGCAAGAGGTACGAAAAAATCCGCCGAATTTAAATACTTGAGAAAGCGTTCGGCGAAAAGGCATTCCTTTCGACTTCTCATTTGGGGAAAAGTTCGCCATTGCCGCCTTTGGAAGAGGTAAACTCCGAGAAGCTGTGTAAATTAGGACTCAGGCTCACATAATCCGGCAGAAGCGGCCATAATAGGGATATCATTCCACCCACAATGGGGCCAATTCACCGCGGAATGGAATGGAATGGGGTCTGAATTCTTTTTCGACCCGATGCGAGGCATATATAAGTCGTTTGCAGCTGTTCGTCGGCATTTATTTGGCTGCCTGTTCAGGCCGGCACAATTGTTTTTGGCATGCGGCTGCAAGTATTACGTATACGACGTGTACGGCAATTTCGTATGCTAAAACCGGCGGAGGAAGTGGTGTACAAGCCGGAATCCTAACCACACACGATTCGACGGCCGAAAAGGGGCGAAGACACGCGCTAGCTGCCATTTAATGCAATTGATTTGTGTTCCCTAATTCGGTTAGACGCGCTTGTACAATTCCACTGAGGAGGCGCTACAATACACGTACAGAAATTTATTTAAGCTGTTAAATTTAAGCTTTTCTGATCACATTTTAACTAATTTGGAATTATGCGATTTCATTAAAAATTTAATAAAATTTATTGGTCATTTAAATATATTTTTTATAAATAATTTTTGTTTAATTTTATATATTATTATAAGTTTCTTTATATTTAAAATACTCGTACTAGTTCTTATGACTTGAAAATCCCAAGTGATATCACAGAAATATTTTGCATTTTATAAATAAACACTAAATTGTAAGACTTGTTTTCTTTTGTAAATTTTGATAAGCTCTGTTATAAGTTCATTAAAGTTGCTTTATATATTCGTTTTTTACTTATATCCAACTAGGAGTACATTTGTTTAATAAACTTCCCCCAGTAAGCAAGTGATCTTTACTTTTTTTCTGTGCAGCAGCCATAACACTCGGAAGACAAGACAGCCTATCAAGCAATTTGGCCCCGAAATTGCCAGTTTTAATTCCATTATGGGAGATGGGGCCGGGGCCACTTTACTTCACTCCACTCCTAACCGTTCTACTCTCCGCTCCGCTCCTTCACTTGGCTGCCTCCATTGTTTCTGCTTCTTTGGCAAGGGGATTTCGGCTACTCCCGCACTCGCACTCACGCACACGCCCCAAAAGTTGATTGATATTCAATTGGTAGGCTTTGCCGGCGAGAATGCCCTGGCGTCTCGTGTTCCTGCCTCCTTTGTTGGCCGCTTGCGGTTTGGATTTGCTGCTACACGATACGCTTTAATCTGCTCAGCAGCCCAAAAACCGGAGGAGGCAATGGCAGAATCGGCGAACATATTGCCGGATTGGCTTCGACACTCCGACCGAGCAACCGACCGACCAACTGGTCACGCCACAAGTTGTTGGCCCAGCTCCTTGGGTTTTTTCTCTGGTTTTTTCTTTTCTTTCCTTTGGCCCGGCCTTAAGCGCTTTAAGTAATTTATAAACGCCTTTCGACCAGCCGAAACAAAAGCAATAACAAGTTTATTGGATTTGCTTCTCCGCCATGCACTTTGGCCAGTTGCCTTTTCTTGTAGTTGAGCTTAGTTTTCCTTGGTTTGTCTAGTGTTGTGTGTTAATTGAATGCGATTAGGCGGCCGGCAGAGTGCTTGGTGGTGAGTGCTGAGTGGTGAGCGGTGGCTTGCCAATTTCACAAGATAAAATGTTGTATCTAAGCCGGGGCTAACGAGCTTCCAGCCGTTGCCAAGGTGACAATACACCAAAGCCCGCCACCCGCCGCCTGCCAACCGGAAAGCCACCCATCAGTTGCCCGGAGGGACAAGGGAATTTCATTGGAAATTCAATGCGGTCGCGATATCATTTACGACATCGCCATTAAAAGCCAGGAAGCAGGCTTCCAAAGATTCCGTGACCACATTTTTAACATTTTAATTATGGCCCGACGTAACGCGATATCTGTGTGTACTCATATTCCGCGGGGTCCAAAGATAAAGATGGGAAAATCAATAGCCAGGCGGGGCGCTGCGCAGTGCCCGAGAATTCGCTGACAAAGATTGGGAACTTTAAGAGCGCCGTCGGAGAATATTCGAATTCCTGATAGCATATCCGCCTCGCCATCCTACCCCAACTTGCCCGGCAGTGCGGTCGGGGCACTTGCTGCTCTCACTTTGCACAGTTTTTCCTGCCAATTTGCTCAATTTGTATTTCAAATCATGCCGGCAATTTAAATGCCTCGAGAGCGACTCGAAGGGCAGGGATACACCGGGCCAACCCACGCCTAAGCTCCCCCACGAAACTATGCCTTCTTCCGTATTTTTTTTCGGTTCCTTTTTTGTGAGGCATTCAAAGTGATATATATTACAAAGACGTGGTTTAAGTTCGGCACAAAGTGGCAGGAATTTCATGAATTTCATTTGAATTCGTAATTGGTTTTCCTTCTGCCCAGCCAGTTTGCCGCATCGGAATCGGGAAGATGCTGCCACTGCCGCTGCCTTGGCATCGCTATTTTCAGCCATTTTATTTATTTAAATTTGCGCCGCTGCCTGCTTTTTATTTGCCCCATTCTGGCTGACTTCGAATTCTAAGCGAATTTTTCAGCCCAGCCTGTGCTCAATACTCTGGGCGAATTTAACTAACTCCAAGTTCATAGTTCGTTCGTGGGCTAGAAATCAAGCGAAGAGTCTTTGCACTGTGAGAAAAAGAACGATGTTTATTTATCAGTAATATTTTAAGAGAAAATAAAATCTTATAAGATTGATAGAATATTGAAATATTTTAATTTTGTTATGTCTTTTTAGGGTTATTTCTCATGGAATGTGTTTTTAAAATTTTAAAATTCTTTTTTAAGTATTTATACATTTTGTCTTGATTTACCTATTTTTATGTTATGTTATTAAATTGTAATTAAAAATATATGTGAATTATACATATTTCTCTTACTGAAAATGTAAAATTTTCGTATTTATTTTTCACTGTGCAAGGGCGGCCTCGGCTTGTGACTAGTAACTCCGATTGCCGTGGCTTACAGATACAAAATTCGCTGGAAAGCAGGGCCTTTTCCTCACGTTTTCCGCCTGCGCTGCATTATGTTGTTTCATTTTCGAAGGCGGCGCACGCCCCATCGTTGTAGTTGTTGCAAAGTTTTTAATTAAATTTTATGTTGACTTTTGTGTGTCTGTCCCGCTCGGCTCCTCTGAGCTCCCCTCCGTTCTGTTCGGTTCCGCTCCGTTCCGTAGGTTCGAGCGCCTCGTTTCTGTAATGTATGCCGCCTCTTGCTCCAGTTTACACACATTCTGCGCCCTGGATGCGCCTCCTCCAGCACAATCCCTCCGCCCCCTCCTCCTTAAGGAGCTCCTTGTGCCAGGCCTCGGCTGTCATTATTGCAATCTTTGTAAATGTTCAACGACTTTACACAAAATATTTAGTAGCCTGGTAGAAATTTGTGTACCAAAATATTTGCGTACAAATTTGTTTATTGAAAGCGCCAGCTTCTAGGACGTCGAGGAAGTCGATGGATGCCTGAAATGTTTGTCCAAGATCCGAGCTCGGCCGGATTAAGTTTTGGTGGCTCCAGCGCCGGGACCGAAACTTTGGCTCAATTTGGGATCCATTAAAAAGTTCCCGGGCGCAGAGACAAGACTCTGATTGCCAGAATACTCGCCTGCCGATAACTCTCATTAATTTGCCTCAGAGCTTCTCCCCCTTGGCCTGCTTTTCCCCCTTGGCTCTGTATATATTCAAAGGAATGCATGGCACACATTAAAACTCTAATTATCTGCATTAGTAATGGCTTACGAGTGCTGTAGGGAAAAAAAAAATGAGAACATGATCTTGATAGAGCGCAACGCTAATGGAACCAGGAGCGCAGTCGGCGAGTTAATGTGACTTTTGGGCGAAGGCTCCGCTCCGCTTTAAATAACGTAGAAGAGCTGCCCCTAGCCGGGTTGTGCGCCATTTTCACGCCCAATTTCAGGCAATTTTTCATTGCCATAGCCAAGGCTTTTACTAATTACTCGCCGCGTCGCTCCCCTCGCTGAAAACTTTGCTTGTAATTTAACAAATCATTGCAAGGGTTACACATTTCACTCACTTTGAAGAAGGCTGCCGGCTGCTGGCGGGGGAAAAGTCCCTCGAAAGAATCCTTTTCGCCGTCTTTGGCTCCGCAAAGGGTCCGTTCCCCGGCTGTTCGTTCGGTCCTTTGCCGCTGTTTGCATTTCTAAATGCGCAAATAAATGTATTCAAAATGTGTGCCATTGCTTCCCGGTGTTTATTCTGCCTTCCTTTCGGCTGCATACTTTTCGGCGTCCTGAATTTACTTTCTGCCCCTCGGTCCGCGTTTGTTTAAGGCATTGTTGTGACATGAAAATAGTTTTATTTGCATTTAGATTATTTCCTTTATTTTTGGCCCTGATCTCCGAATTTCACCATTAGCACTTGTGAGGGTTGCCGCCGCCCGCCAGGTGAAGAAGGTTCCATTTATTTCGGTCTTCGCCGGCTTTTGTTGGATTTTCACAAGACCAAGTTGTTTCTTTTTATTTCTCCCGAACAAGAATAACGTTATCTTGGCCGGCGAAAAAGGGTTGGCCATTGTGTGTTTGAAAAAGATCAAGCGCCGATAACAGTTTTCACTTTGTGGCAAAACATCTTTGTCGTGGGACCGGCACACAAAGGGAAGCCCAAATTAATCAAAATATTAAAAATAGCCAGTAGGGCACTGGCAGTTGCAAATTTCATGAATTGTGGCCACAAAGACATTTTCCCCAGCGACCGGACTGCATTGGCCATGGCCCTTTAAACACTGACCTCCTTTTCTCCTTGTCTCGCGCCCCCCTCAAAAAATTTTGGGGGCTCTCACGAAGCTAAGCAGCTGCGAAATGAAGAAAAGGTCTGCCGGAAAACCTCAATCACGCAGAAACAATTTCTCTGGCCGGGCGCAGAAATAAAGAAAAAGGACCCGGGCAGGCACCCGAACGAGGGAACCAAATGAAAACAAAGGCTGTGAAAAGCATTTTCCCAAACAATGGCAGGCCACCAGCGGTCGGGTTTTTTTTTGGTGGGAGTCCTCTCCTCTGGGCCTACTCATCTGGAGCGGCTTTTGACGCGCATTTTGAGCTGGGAACAGCAAGAACGGGAGCAGGATTCGGGCCTGGGCAAGCTGGGGATTTTTTATCGGCCCTGAAAAGTGCTAACTGGTCTGGCTTTCAGTCTGGTGTGAAATTGATTTAATGAGTTTCCCATGGCCAGGAAAACGTTGTGTTATGCTTAAATTAAAGTTGCAAAGCTCCTCGGTCTTCTGAGGCGTTGGTGCGCAATGAATCTAAAGAACGGACGGAGTGCCCCTGGGCAAGTATGACTTTGACAAGCTCTTTGAATTTAAGCATTTTCCAGGGAAAATTCAAGGAAATTTTACTGCAGCCAGCGACTGTGGAAAATGGGATAGTTATAGATACATTTCCCTTGATTAAAAGTGCTTGCCAAGGTTTAAAATAAACCGCTGAGTCGCAAAAAATCTTAGAAAAAATATAAACAAATATTAAGGTACAGTGTAATATAGGGAAATTAAATGGGATATTCTTTCAGTGCAGCATCTCTGCCATAATGCCAACCAAACTTGATTTGTGGACTCAAGGCAGAGCTAATGGGCCGCCAGTAAGTGGTTTGTGGGCTGGCTAATTGATAGCGCATAATTGAGAAGCCATCACAACGGAACAAAATGAGGCGTAAGTCAAGAAGCCGGAGACGGGTGACGACGAGTGACGAGCGCGGGGTGGGCGTGGAGCTGTCACCCTGTTTGGCTAACTGACATCGCTAGTTAGCTGCCATTTGCATGCCAAGCGGTAATTACTGCAGCCTCCGGCAGGGTGTCCTTTATATACACTCTACCTGTAGTACCTGTAGTACTCGCTGATGGCGGCTGCCGGCAAACAGTCAACCATTTTCTGTCGCCAGATGCCTGCACGTGAAGAGCCCGTGCTAGTCCTCTGGCTGCCACCTACTACTCCCATGTGCTCTCTGTTTTGTGCTGCGAAATAATTGATATTATAATTTAGCAGCGCGGCGACTTTTATGTCTGCAACGTGTGCCGTCGGAATAAAATACTCCAAAGAGACGGGCGCGCTTCCTTCCTCCTCTTTACACTCTCTGCCAGGATGTGTGCCGGCGGGACATGTGCGGGCTGAATTGAAATTAATTTCAACTACTTAAATGGCAGCGGAGGCGACGAGTCTTGCTACTGTTTTATTTATTGCCTTTGTGTGTGCCAGCTGCAGAACCCACATTCCGCCACAGTTTCTGTTTCAGTTTTTAGCTCCCTGGTCCCCAGCTCCTGCTCTAGCTCCTACTCCAGCTCCAGCTCCAGCTCCATCCAGTTTCCATCCACAGCTATCCTTTGTGACATTTCCTCTATGGCGTGTCATGTACTCGTAGTCCCGTCTACGTTATTAATATGCTAAATTAGCGCTTCACGATTCTTTAATTAAAATTCTGTCAACGGTGCTGACTTTATAAGCATTCATTAGTTTATTGAGTTGCTGTCATGTGAGTGTGGCATTTTTGTGCGCAGCAAAAGGCATTTCCCCGATGAAGCCATCGGCGGTCTCAAATTACAGTCGTGTGTAGGGTGTACACAGGGGGAAAATATACGTAACTATAATTAAATAAACTTTACTAAACTTCAGTTAATTGTTTTGAACTTAAAATAAATCCTTAAGTAAAACATGGCTTCTTTAATTACCTACATTTTGTAGTAGTATTATTTCTAAGGAAGATTAGAATCAAAGTATGAAACTCACTTTAAATTTTTCTCACTGCACCCCCTTTATCCAACTGACAAACGGCTCATGCCATTAGCCAGAGTTAATTGCCAATGGAGGAGTTCGGTAAAAGTCAATATGTGCAATTTATTTCATCGATTCGATTCGAGCCCGAGGGGAAGCCGTCACCTGGATGTCATACATTAGGGCTAACGTCGTCCAACTTTTACCAAACAAAATCAAAAGCAATCTAAACACTAAACACATTTGGTGAAATAATTTGTAAGCACTCAGACTTCATTAAAGCCGCCAGCAGCAGGTCACAAAAGGCTCTGGTGGCGCCCGCACATATCCTCGCCGGAAGATGGCCCGAATATCGGCAAAACTTTTCCAATAGTCCACCGCAAACAGCGCAGGACACGCTAGCAAACGGGCGACAGAATGGAATGCGGCCGAACGAAAAAAACTTATAATTGAATATTAAGACACTTTGGCGTTTAATGTGGTAATTAGAGTTAATAACGCCAAAGCAGGCCAACGGCTTGGAAGAGGCAAAAAAATGTATCACTAAGTCGTTCCACAAAGGGCCCAAAGGCAGGGGCGGACTGGCAGGGACAGCAAAGTATTTTCAAAAGGAAAACTTTCTGGCCTTCGGCAAGTCTGGCGGAAAGGCATTCAGCCAGCGCCTAAGCAGAAAAGCAAGCAACAGCTTTTGTGTCCGCTCGCACTCGCACTCAGGCTGGCACTTACACTCACATCCAACTGCACGCATATTCATAAAGCAAATGGAAACTAGCCGGGAAAAGAAAGCTGGCAAAGCGTTTTGCTGACGACGCCCAGGAAGTCGGCCTGCCCGCCCGAAGGCAGCCAAGTTAAACCAGTTTCCCAGGTCTACACTGGCAGGAAGAGTCGAGTTGTGATTTAAATTATTCATTTCATTGTCATTAAGCCACCAACTAAATTAAATTCAATTAAAATATACATAGTACATTTTAGGGTAAACTAAACTTTGAAACTTATTTTAAAACTAAATTTTGCACTTACGTTATATTTTTCCCTGTGTATCCTGCCACGAAGAGCTGAACAGCTAAACTATAGAACCCGCTCCAGGCCAGACGCCGGCCGCAGTTGAAATTTCAAGACAGCAATTTTTAATTGCCTGGGCGGTGTGTCTCAGCTGGCAACCCAACCCCGCGAAGGTCGTTGTCATTTATGGGGCCGACAAAACCATTCACACAGCACAGCCTGTCGGCGTATCTCGGGCACTCTGCCGTCCCCGTGGGCACGGCAAACAATTAAAGAGCACAAACAGTAAATTAGATGTTTACTCCGAGCAGCGTGAAATGGATCCCGGCAGCTGAAGGGAGACTTTGAGAACTGGAGAAACTCCGGAACTCGGGAACTGCGAACTGGGAAACTGGAGAATGGAGAATGGAGAACTTCGAACGGAAACGTGTCACTAAGCCAATATGCCTAAGCTTTTCCTTTGGCCATTTTTTCGCAGTTCAGTGTCCCTCTGTCCGGCCACTTGCACTTCCATTTACATAAACAATTTGTCAAACTGTCAGTATTTTGTGTGCTTTTTGTCTCGACCTGTCGCCGAAGACAGCCGGAGAGCTGGCGAGCTGGCCTCTTGGTCTGTCCTCCGCCAACTTGGTCAATTTGCGTTGTCAACTGTGATGAAGGCGGCGGGAGCGTCGTCGGCGGTCAGTAACCCAACGCCTTCTGCAGGAAATTGCAAACGAAATGAACTTGTTCGCACACACCGCGCAAATTAATGAGCGTGACAACGGCATCGGCCAGGGGGTCGCGGGTCAGCCGGTCCTGTCCATCAGCCAGATGGCCATCCAGTCGGCGTGGCAAGGGGGCGGGTGCAGGAGGCGGTCTTCCCATCGTCTCCGTCAACATGCGTTGACATTCTAATGACACTTACTTGACATGCTGTTTGTTAATGGTAATCAATAAATTATCTGCCGTGCCTCCGTGGCCCTGCTGCGAGCCGTGTTCGGTTCGGTGTAAAGGCCATGTTTTTGTGTGCTCGGCTATAATTGATTTGGCCCGGCCGAGGGAGTGGATAAGCCAGTGATTTATTGAGTCGCGTCTTCGGCTCGCCCGCCTGGGTCTTTATTTAGCCAAAGGTATTTCAATTTGTTTATTAATCACAGCTGGGCTCGGTTATGGCTTGACTTGGTTTTGTCTTGGCTTTTCTGTTGACAGAATCGTTGCATGTCACCCGTCTCGAGTGGGTCTTCCTTCTATCTTTTTTTTTTTTGGGCTGAAGCCGATAGTTGGAAAGTCATTTGGGCGTTAAACAAAGAACACCTGCTGCTGCTGCTGCTGGCTGCTTGCGTGCCCGTCATAAGCCGTCATGCGAATTTCCTGGCCAAGAAGGAAATCCTAGCACGCGTCTGGCTGCGGATGGGATCCCCCTAATACAGGCAATCAATATTCCCAATAACGTATTATTATTGCCATTTCAGCCAGAGGCATTCGGCTTTGGCTCTCATTCTCGTTCCTGTCCCGGACTTAGTTCCGGATCCGGCTATGACTTCGACTTGGCTTCATCCTGGCCAGCTGACGCCAGCGCGGGAATCTGGGAGAGCTGACACATAGACAGGGATGGGCGAAGGGAAATATAACTAATACGGCCCGGAATCCTTTCGCTGCGATGTTTTCCCATTTGTTGTGTGTGCATTTTTGTCTGTTTTCGCATGTTGCGTATTATTTTTTATGTCATACGAGGATTTTCATTCAATCTCGTTGTCTTGTACATTACGGCTCCTGTTTCCCCTTCTGCTGCCGTAGTTGTAGCTCCTGCTGCTCCTGCTGCTGTCGCTTTATGGCATAGTCAACAATTTTATTCGTTACACATACGACCCGTTGCCAGGATTGCGGATCCAGCCTCCCGAACCTTTTCCATGTTGCGTTACGGCCTTTCTGTGTTTGCTCTGTTTACTCCCAGCTTTTTTGCGAGCTCTCTGTTTGCTCCTGCGTTGTTTACAGTATTTACTCGTCCATTTATTTATTTGTAGGTGTCGAAAGGTTAACTTCCATTGCATATCGCCCCTGTATTGTTCTATTATTATTATTATTATTGCCTTGGTTTTGTTCTAACTGCTGATTGCCATTCAAAATGCGGTTGTGGATTTTTATTCAGCTCGGCTCTGGCTTTTTCCCTTGCCTTTCTCGGTTTGCGTTCCAAAAATGGCGACATTTTGCCTCTCGATGTCGATTTTTTGACTCCGAAATAATGGTTTGGCCTGCGGTTTTTTGTGTTTGCAATTTTTCATGCTGTCATTTTATTGATTTGATTTATGGATTTCGTGTGCATCGAATTTGTTACAAATGTCGCCGTGCGCCAGAGCCAGAGGCC
Source organism: Drosophila lini (assembly GCA_018905715.1). Taxonomy (NCBI): domain Eukaryota; kingdom Metazoa; phylum Arthropoda; class Insecta; order Diptera; family Drosophilidae; genus Drosophila; species Drosophila lini. The sequence goes on along the minus strand of JAEIIL010024539.1, from coordinate 1,756 downwards.
ACCAAAGTCCGGCCGTTGCAAGGGAGGCGCTCGAACAATACGACGCTCGGAATTTGCATTTAAACTGCCCCCAAAATGCGTTCAAAGCCCCGCATTTAATTCCATTTCGAAAGCTTATTTTTGTTTAATTTAATTGTGGGCTCCAAAAATATTTGTCCCGAGTATTTTGCTTGTAAGCGGTGCAGCTTTTGCGTCATCCTGTGGATTAGACACACGACTGACAGGCTCTCTTGCACAGTGGGGCTGGGGAGGAGACAGCCGTAGGGTAGGCCTTGTTGCCACAGAGTTCTTCCATGCAACAATTTGCATTGGGAGCGAAAGGGTAGAGGAGCTGGTAGCTTCGAAGGGGAGGAAAAAATGTTGACGGCACAAAATAGCAGCACAAGCAGAAATTGCATCCCCGGGCCCCGAACGGGATAATCCATTTCGGCATAATAAATAAAGCAGTAATTGCCAAGTGAATACCAGCAAGGATCTATGAACTCCGGCCCGACCCAGCCCTGCCCAGCTGCATGTCCCCACGAGTCCCCATGTGTGCTCCGTCCCGTGCCGTTCGGTGCCGTTCTGTGGCAGCCTGCATAATAGACGAATTATGTTTGCCTCAGCAAAAATGCAAAGTATCAAGGACCCAGGAGCTGCGATGCCTGGCTGCATATTAAAGCAGCCGTCAAATGCCTTAATATATGCGGAGATTACTTTCATATTTCATGTACGGGCATTCAGCCTGCCTGTCCAGTGGGCCCGGAATTTAATTTTCACTGCCTGCGGACAGATAAGGCAGAACTTAAGGCCCCGCCCCCCAACAACCGGGAGATACTCCTGTCCTGACCTATTCTGTCCTAGCCCAACGTATCGTATCCCATCCTATCCTGGTGTTTGCCAGCAGGAGTATTCATTCAAGTCGAGTGCTAGATGGGTGCTTGACTTTTGCTTGTGCAAAATGTCTGTCAACTTTGTAGACCGCGCACACGTGAACCGAGGGTCGTCAAGTGAGACCCAGAGTGAGTGCAGGCCCGGTTCTGTGAGTCTGCGGATGTGTGTGTGTGGGCTGCAGATAACCTTTGAACCTTTGACAAACTGCTGCAGCGAACTTTCGCCATTCGTTTGGAAAATTTTAATAATCTTTTATCGAGCGGGCCGGATCCAGATCTTCTTCTACTACTTCTATCCCAGCGTCGTTCGTCTTGGTCCCATTTGTCCTCTTCTTTTTCATTAAAACTTGTCAACTGCATATTAGGTGGAGGGGATGCTGGTGCGTGTGTGAGCTTGAGATGGGTTTGGGGATGGCCATGGCCGCCGTCTTGCCACATTGTTGCCGTGTCAATCCCTCGGAGTTTGTGGCAAGTGCTCGGCTTGAACTTTGCACGCAGCGGCTTTCGTGTGCATGTATTTGGGGGTTTTATGGATATTTTTTCGCAGCCGCCTTTGTGCTCCAAGTTGGCAACATTGTGCCCCGCCTTGTTAATCATTTCGGTGACAATGTGGCGCCCCTCCAGCATCAGAATTGCAAATAATTCACTGCCAACGCCTGGTGGCCGGATAAAAATTCCCAGGGGGGAAAGGGGTGAGCGTGTGTGTGTATGTTACTATTAGATACTGTATGTTCAGAGCTACGCTTTGATTATACGCTCCAAGGGTTTCCATGTGGCCGCTGTTGTTATGTGAAAAGAGTCTTGTCAACTCTGTGTTCCGCTAGAACATCTCATTTCTGCCTGCTAAATAGACCGAGCTTATATGTTTTTCATAAAGGTATTTT